>UCOL01005000.1:0-12895 GCA_900474335.1 Ormyrus nitidulus
GCGGTCTGGGCTAGCCAGGCCGTGGAATGCTGGTTGAAGCGGCCTGTTGAGAATAGATCATAAGATAAAAATGAATACCTTTTATGTTAAATTTTTGCAAGCGCTTTATGTAAGCCGCGAAAGTTCTTATGTTTTAGATTTTTTATAAAATTGATTTGCAAGCCTCGCGCAACTGTTGGAAAAGTGGAAAAATTGTCGAGGTTTTCCCTGGTAACGATGAATTCGACTCGTATTTGACGCGGCAGCCAAGACGGCGGGAATATCCTTAAACGATCAACTCGACAACGGCCCCGATCTGTTACAATCGCTCATAGGAGTTTTGATAAGGTTTAGGCAATATGCATTCGCAGTGAAATCCGACATACGCGACATGTACTTACGTGTAAAAGTCATTGAAAGTGACAGAAGCGCTTTGAAATTTTTATGGCGCGGAAAAAGTCGAAACTCGTACCCCGCGACGTATGAAATGACTCGCCTCTTTTTCGGAGCGAACTCATCGCCATGCAGCGCTTTGTATATTAAAGATATAAATGCAAAAGAATTTCAAATAGAAAAACCGGAAGCAATAAAAAGCATTTTAAAGAATTTTTACGTGGATGACTTCTTAGCGAGTCGCGGGTCAATCGAGGAAACAAAAACACTCATCCAAGACGTAACCAACATTAACAAAAGGGCGAATTTTGAAATGCACGGTTGGGCCTGCAACGACCTTCAAGTTCTAGTAAACGTTGAGAACGCGGAAAAAGAGAATGCTAGTACAAATACGCGACTTTGTAAGGTAGGAGAACAGCGAGTACTAGGGCTCGTGTGGGATACCGAAACGGACACGCTAAGTTTCAAGGTCGGCTTAGAAAGAATTCCTGAAAAAATTTACAAGGGGCTCAAAAAGCCGACCAAGAGAGAATTTTTGCGGATAATTATGTCGGTGTTCGATCCGCTCGGTCTACTGAGTCCGTATACTCTCCAATCCAAATTACTTATGCAGGACGTTTGGCGCTGCGGGGTCGGCTGGGATGAGCCACTTCGCGACGAAGAACATCGCGGATGGCTCGCGTGGCTAAATCACCTAAAAAACATAAGCTCTTACAAAGTGCCGCGTAGTTTATCGCCAAAGGGAAAATCGTTTTCAAACCCGCAGCTCCACGTATTCTGTGACGCTAGTTTACGCGCATACGCGACGGCAATTTATATTCGTTTCGAGGTTTCCGGAGAACCTGCACACGTATCCCTCCGCACGATCCCACGCCTAGAATTGCAAGCGGCTTTGTTAGGAGCTCGCTTAATGAAGTCTGCGATCAATGAACTCGAAATAAAAATCGAAAGGCGGGTACTGTGGTCCGACTCGCAAACAGTGCTACAATGGATAAGAACGGAACCAAGAACGCGGCAGATTTTCGTGGCTCACCGTCTAGGAGAGATAAGCGAGATTACTACAGCGGCAGAATGGCGTTGGGTACCGACGCGTCTCAATCCGGCAGATCACGCCACGCGATGGGCAAATAACGCTGCGAACACAGAAAACGCGTGGTTTGCAGGTCCTGAATCTTTAAGCGCTCATGAATCGCGTTGGCCGGAACAAAGATCGTTAACAGAAAAAGAAAAAGCCGAAATTAACGAACTTGAAGCACGAAAACTACATATATACACCGTATCAATAAATAACGATGCCCTGCCATTGACCGCGCGACTCTTAGGGTGGCAAGGGCTCCTAGCCACCGGAAGGCGAGTTCTCAAATACTATTTGCGGTGATGTAAAAAAAGTCAAATTTCAGATTCACAAACACGCGATCGCATTGCAGAAACCTTTTGGATACGGGAAATGCAATCACAAAGTTTCCGCGAAGAAATAGCGCTTTTGCAACGAGGCAGGTCGATTAAACAAGGCGGAAAATTAGTAAACTTATGCCCTTTCTTAGACGAAAATAAAATCATGTGTGCGGAAGGGCGAGTGACAAAAATCGGAGATTTCCAATTTAATAACAACCCTATAATAATCGATGGAAAACACCCCGCGACGCGACTATTGATAAAAGACTATCACCGGCGCTTTTATCACGCGAGCCACGACGCGGTGATAAACGAAATTAGGCAGCGTTTCCACGTAGTAGGTCTGCGAGGCGCATTACGGTCGGTGGTATACAAATGCCTAGGATGCAAATTACGTCGCGCGAAACCGAAAAGTCAAAAAATGGCGCCTTTGCCAGCCGCTCGCTTAGCCTACCGTATGAGACCGTTTAGCCACTGCGGGATTGATTATTTTGGGCCATTGCAGGTGAAAGTAGGCCGACGCAGAGAGAAACGGTGGGGAGTGCTCTTTACGTATATGACCGTAAGAGCCATTCATTTAGAAATCGCGCACTCTTTAAGTGCGAGCTCGACAATCATGGCCTTACAACGTCTGTCGGCTCGAAGGGGCTCCCCAACGATTCTATATAGCGACAATGGCACCAATTTTCGCGGCGCTTGCACAGAATTAAAAGAAGCAATTCAGAAAATCGACAAAGACAGGCAACGTGAATATGCGTTAAGAAATGGCATGCGGTGGTCGTTTAACCCTCCCGATGCCCCTCACATGGGAGGAGCATGGGAACGGCTGATCCGGTCTGTCAAGGTCGCACTCGGGGCTTGTTTAAACGATCAAGCTCCGAGCGACGAAGTTATGCTGACGCTCTTTTCGGAGATAGAGCACTCGATCAATTCGCGGCCACTGACGCATGTGTCGATCAACCCGCGGGACTCTGAAGCGCTCACACCCAATCACTTTTTGATAGGTAGTCGTCAGGCGCGATTAAGTTAGGCTCGTATGACCCGAAAGATGTAAACCCTAAAAAACAATGGCGTATTGCGCAGGCTTTTGCTGACAATTTTTGGCAACGCTGGCTCCGGGAGTACCTTCCGACCACATCAATTCGTGCGAATGGCCGTCAAAGGAAAAACAATTAAAAGTAAATGACTTAGTTTTGATAATTGATTTGCAAGCCTCGCGCAACTGTTGGAAAAGTGGAAAAATTGTCGAGGTTTTCCCTGGTAACGATGGGATAGTCCGAGTCGCCAAGGTCGATACTAAAAACGGCGAACTGATACGACCAACAAGTAAATTAATCAAGCTATTTAACGATGATGATGTACAAAATTAAATTCATTTTGTACGGGGAGGAGATTGTTGAGAATAGATCATAAGATAAAAATGAATACCTTTTATGTTAAATTTTTGCAAGCGCTTTGTGTAAGCCGCGAAAGTTCTTATGTTTTAGATTTTTGATTAAAATTAGATTTAATTCGATTTATTGATTAAAAGTAGAGTTTACAAAAAATGAATGTTTTTGTTGCGTTGGAAAAGGGAAGGTCGCCCTCTAGAATACTTAATGTAATTATATGCGTATTTAATAAAAAATGCCCGGCTGTGACAAGGGCTTTAGTTAGCAGATCGCCCTTGTATTGCGTTTTTTAAGCTCGCGATCGAGCGAGCTTTCGGCGGCCTTTTCCGCGATTTAAAGCGTTGGAAAGAAAGAAAAAATAAAACAAAAGAAATTCCTGCAAAATAAAAAGTCGAAGAGGGCTCGTGGGCGATTCCATTCAGCGTGCATCGCCAAAAGATGCACGGCTGTCTTTAGCCTCAGCTCGGGGTAACTGGGGGTTCCCCGAGGCTGTCTTGACCCTCTGCGAGTCTGCTCGAGAGATTTGGGTCCCAGCGTGTAAGGGAAAATCGTAAGATTGACCCTAGGCCGTTCTGGCTACGGAGTGAGCAGCGAGCACCTCGACGATTTTAAAATTTTCAAAAATTTGTAGTTTGAAAGCCTGGGAAAGAAAGCAGGCAAGATTTTGAATAAACGGACTAAGCGTGTCCTCGCAATGTAAACAAGAGAAGGAATTTCTTTTGTTGTTTGGATTTTTCGAAATTTGTAAACAGGCGGCGATTTTGAAAAGCGACGACACGAAGGAGAGCCCTCAGCGGCGCGGCGGCGTAACTTCTCGACGGCAAGACCGAGCAAGGCGAGCGCGGAGCGCATTCTTATTGTTGAAGTCGAGCAAGACGGACGCAATTATTGTTCTTCAATAAAAAAAAACCATTTAATATTTTGTTATTAAAAATCCTTTTGCTTTTTGATTTCTCGACCACGCCCTCCTACTCCTACACTAGGATATTGCCTTTTCATTTCTGTATCAGTTTTGCTGTTACATTAGAAATCTACTTAAAAACTCTAGATAACAGGTGTTGGACTTTTTTTTTTTTTTACTTTAGGCAGTTGTTATTTTTAAAGTTTCGTTGACGAATGAAAACAATTTATCATGCGAAAAGTATGCAAGTTTGATTAATGAGGATTTAAATGCTTGAAGTTTACTCGAAATTATAAGTATTGATTGACGTAAATAATATGTAAAATATTATCAAAATATTAAATGTTTCAATTTCAAGATTTTTAAATATGATAATACAGAAATCCTTGTAATTATAATATTTAACATTAGCATATAATTGAATTATAAATATCAAAGAGCGCGGGTGCGCTACGAATTAAGGCAAATATTTTTTTGTATTTTGTTTTTTATTTAACCAACCAGAACTGATGAATGATGGAACGAATAATGAAACGTATATTTATTTATTTATTTATTTATTAATAAACGGACTCGAAGTCCTTAATGTAAGAATAAAAACAATTTAAAATTTTTAATTTTTACTATTTTTATAATTTACTCTAAAAATAAAAAAAAATAACATTGATAACAAAATTACATTTTGAGGATGAGAAGGATAGAGCTATTCTCATCATCAAAATATATATTACAAAAACATATATACAAATATACAATTATATAAACATACTGTACTTAGGATATAATTGAGGTAATCACTAGATCATTAATATTAGTATTAGGATCACTGATGCTAAGAGGTTTACAAGCTTCCATCAAAATTCTTAAGTCTTCCTCACTCAAGTAACTAAATATTTTTTCAATACAGTCATATGGTAACTCAGGAAAGTTGTTAAAAAGAAAATGGAAAATTTTATTGCCTTGTTCAAGTAATTCTTTTCTTTCCATACCCTTTCTGAAATAACTTTCTATCATACTAGCGTATATTGGAAATTTTGTTTTATAGTCATCTGATTTTAAAACCTGCACTATATTTTCATTCCTCATAGATATAGCTAACGAGCTTATATCTTTTACCAAGATATCATAAAATGAAATATTAAGATTATTAATTTTCTCACTCTTCATGCTTGCTATTTCTTTCTCACATACATCCTGAAAATCACTTATTTTATTATTACCAGTGATTAATCGTAAATTTTGTTTATTTACATATAAATTTGCGATGTTCATTTTAACTATGTGGCGCTTAAGAGCGTCAATAGTTACTTCAAACGAATGGGCTCTACGATCAAGATAACGATTTTGATCGTAATAACCTAATCTACTAATAGCAGAACCAAGAGGTGTACGATTATTTCTATTCGTAATATTAATATCAGCACCAAATTTCAAGAGAATCTCAATAATTTCTCGATAACCTTTTACAGCACCCAAGTGCAGGGGTGTGATGTTATTTATCGTTTTAGAATCAACTTTGGCGCGGTATTCTAGCAATACCTTTACAACCTCTTTATGACCCTCCTGAGTTGCAATATGCAGTGCAGTGGTTCCATCCTTTTGCTTAGCATTTACATTAGCTCCTTTATTTAAAAGCATTCTGCTAATTTCTGCATTTCCGCTTTGAGCAGAAAGATAGAGTGGTGTGACATTTTTTACTCTAGAGTTAACATCTGCATTACATTCCAAAAGAGCTTTAACAAGTTTTGCATATCCTTTTTGAATAGCAGCATAAAGCGTTGTTACACCATTTTTAGTTTGAGCATCTACATTAGCACCTTTACTTACAAGCAGTTTAGCAATTTCTACCTTAATATCAGAAACTTCACTTGGAAGAACTTCAAAAAAATCTCCACTTGCAACAGTAAAATGTAATGCTGTTCTTCCATATTTATCACTAGCATTAATATCAGTATCATGTATCAAAAGAGCTTCAACGATTTCTATGCGTTCCTTCTTAACAGCAATATTCAATAGCTCAGGGCTATCTTTTATATTAGCTCTATTAGTCAAAAGTAGCTTCGTAATTTTTAAATCAGCATTCTCAATACCATAAAATATTGGAGTTTTTCCAGTTTCATCTTCAGCATTTATATCAGCTTCATAGCTTATCAACAATTTAGCTACTTGTTCCTGTTTGTTTTTGACTGCACTATGTAAAGGTGTAAAACCTTGTTTAAATGTTGAATTAACATCAGCACCATACTTTAATAGGTCTTCAATAATTTTCAAATATCCTTTTTCAACAGCAGCATGCAATAGCTCAGGATTATTTGCATCTTTTGAGTTAACAGTAAAACCATATTCTAGAAGAGTCTTAACAATCTCTTTATAGTCTTCTCCGAAGCGGGACACTGCAATTATAAGAGAACTTCTGTTACTTTCATTATTAATATCAGGATAATACCTTAAAACATTCTCAACAATTGTTAAATATCTGTTTTCAATAGCAAGGCGTAGTATGGTTTTGCCTTCTTTATCCTGATTATCAACTTTAGCTCCATGTTGTAAGAGCAGTTTTACAACTTTTTTACATCTTTTGTTGATAGCAACATGAAGTGGTGTTAAATTACTCTTTGTACTAGCATTAATATTAGCGCCTCTATTCAAGAATAATTTCACAGTTTCTTCATTATCTAGTTCACAAGCAAAATGTAGTGGCGTGTATCCTTCTTTCAATGTTAAAGAATGGATGCAAGCACCATGGTTTAGAAGATCTTCGGCAATATGTACATATCCTTTCTTAGCAGCAATATGAAGAGGGGTCATACTATCTTTCCCTTTAACATCAACATTAGCACCTCTACTTAAAAGCAATGTGACAACTTCCTTACTGCCTGCTTCAACAGCGAAGTACGGTGGTGTACCTTCTTTCCATGTTGAAGTACGAACAAGATTAACATCAGCTCCATATTTTAAAAGATGCTCCACGATTTGTAAACAACCTGTCTCAGCTGCAAAATGAAGTGGACTTGCACCATAATTGTCTGTGGCATTAACAATAGCTCCATGCTTTAGAAGTAATTCAGTAACTTCTACTTGGTTACATTGAGTTGCATTATGAAGTGGAGTGTGGCCATGTTTATTTTTAAGATTAATATTAGCGCCTTTGTCTAGAAGCATCTTAACAATTTCTATGTCACCTTTCATAACAGCAAAATGAAGAGGAGTATTAGAAGGATTTTTATTTTTTTTGTTAACTCTAGAACCGCTTGTTAAAAGTAGTTTAGCAACTGCTATATGGTTATTCTCAAGAGCATCACGAAGTAAACCATATCCTCCTGCTTCCGAGTTAGATAGTCCATGAATATTGATTAACTCTCTTGCCTGTTCTAGTCTTCCTTCACGAACCGCAGAAATTAAACCATACATGACTTGCCCTGCAGATTTTAAAATGTTCCTTATATTAATATAATCATAAATAGATAATATATTATCCTCAGTTTATAAGTCAAACTATAGTTAAAACATATTTTATACCGCTCTAATCTCAAAATTACGACTTTGTTATGATTTTTCTGGCGGTGGTATAAAATAATAATCTAATGTTCGTTAAAAGAAGTATTATAAGCAATTTTTTTACAGTAATGTATTCAAGAAAAATACTAAACTATAATTAAGAATATTCATAATAGTAAATAAAAACTAAAATAAAATTAATTCTAAGAAATATATTGTAATAATAGGCTAAACATTAAAAATTGTTTTATGTAAACAAATAACGCAATACTTTTACTACAAAATGACGTGCCACAAAACAAGTAAATAAGTGCATTTAATACAATTTGAATGTAAAAAATACTAATTCTACTGCAATAAACTTACTTTTGCAACAATAATGTGTCACGAATAAATGAGATATATTGTAAAAAAAATCAATGCATATTACATCAGTGAATTTTTAATTCATTACTAATTTCTTAAATACATCAAAATAATCTTCTATGGAAAATTGTTCGTGCATTACGTGTGAAAAAATGTATTTATCAAGGCAAAATAAACAGACACGTGAGAAAGTTTGACATTGCGAACAACCGTTACGAAGTACAAAAATACAAGTGCTGTCGAAAACTGAAGTGCGCGCCCCCACCAATACCCAAACAGCTGACTTGTTGAGCTCCGTTCGTCGGCTGTAAAGAAATTGGGACGACAATTAGCTTATTGCATTCCGCAAACAGGGAAGAATCATGTCGATAAGAGCAGTAACAGCGGAGTCTGCGCGACTGCGTGCTTCGTTTACGTCTTGCACACGCCCTGCCGGTTGGTACTATAGCTTTTCCTCCTACGACTGCCGCATTAGCCACCTCTCTCCTTTGACGTCCTTGTTCCGTTAAATCGATCGCACTCGCACACATCAGTCGCGCAGCAGCCTCTTGGCCGCGTAGTCGCACCTGTTGAGTTCATCGCTTGTTGCTTCGAGGAAGAGGCGCCGATGCAGGTATATATATCAAGTTCACGGGTGTGCTGGTTAAACAAAGCTGCCACCGGTCGAGTAGATAATTATAATTAGTTTTTAGATTATTGCTCACCTTACTGTTACTAAGCACCGTTGAGTGACCCTTTCATTTTCGTTGTCTTCGAAAGTTGCTCAACCGAGATTTGCGCTAAGATTCGTTACACTGTTGTAAGCGTGTTTTTGTGTTTGAAATCGCACTCCCGTTTCGTTCCTTTTTTTTTATTAATACCTTGAAATCGAACTACAATTTTAACGCCCACATTGAATGAGCTTTTTTTTTAATTATTGTGTAAATATGTATGGCATGACTCACGTAATTATATTTAGGCCTTATAATCAGGGATTTGTTGTTTTGCATTTTTGTAGATATTTGTAGTTAAGCACTTTACGCACGTCGTAAACAATGTTTATTTTATGCAGCTTTTAGCATCAAACCAGATCATTCCATATGTCTAACGATTATCCGTATGAATATGAATTATGTGCAGGTATGTCTTCTGTTACTAATTGTTTTTCATACTCTCTCATGTAATAATCACAGCTTTAACTATTAATATGATTTTTTTTATTTTTTATACATGTATAAATTAATATATGATCAGTACTAACAAATTTTTTATTTGAATTATTGTTTGTTATTTAAATCTTTTGTAGATATGGATCAAATAGGAGAACCTACTCAAACCCAAAATCTGGAAGGGTTTAAGATTCTGTTTTATGTAACTGAAGCAGTGGGAGGATTGTTGATAATCCTAGTTGCAATATGGACTGCTCACTATAGGGGAGGCTTTGCATGGACTTCAACGCCACATTTAGAATTTAATTGGCATCCTTTATTGATGACAATAGGTCTTGTCTTCTTGTATGCTAATGGTAATGACAATGATTGATGATGATTTTTGAGAGCTTAAATTTAACACTAGTTGATAAATTTGTTACTTTAACAATTTTAGGAATGTTAATCTACAGATCACAGAGAACAATCCGCAAAAGGCGGCTAAAGCTTATTCATGCTGGTATCATGATTTTCACAGTGTTATTGACAGTGATTGCTTTGGTAGCTGCGTTCGATAGCCACAATTTGGCTATCGAAAACGGCATTCCAAAGCCTATACCTAATATGTATTCACTACATAGTTGGGTAGGGTTGGCTAGTGTCATCTTATTTTGCTGTCAGGTATGTATAATAAAATTAACCTACTTTAATTTTTAAAAAAAGACAATTTTTTCATGAAATAAATTTTTTAGTGGGTAGCAGGTCTAATATCTTTCCTGTATCCAACAATTCAAGCCCCACTACGTGCTGCTTATTTACCAATTCATGTTTATTTTGGTACTGCTGCTTTTATTGGTACAATAGCAGCTTGCTTAATGGGACTCACTGAAAAAGCCTTTTTTGCCTTATCAGAATCTCCAAATAAGTAAGTTAAATTAATTACAGATACTAATCACAACACTTAAAGTTTTGTTAAATCAAAAGATAAGAGAACTAATAATTTGTAATCTTGCTATCAATGACTTAAGAAAATATAAGTTGTCTAATAAAAATGTATGTTTTCAGATATTCTCAATTGCCAGGTGAAGGTGTATTGATTAATATCATTGGTCTTATTTTCATTATTTTCGGCGGCTTGACGGTTTATTTAGTTGCTCAAGAAAGATACAGAAGACTTCCACAACCTGAAGATGATATATTGCTGGGAAACAGAAGTAAATAAATATTTTATTTACTCAGCACAGACCAATTAAAATAAGCACAATTAAGAAACTTAACAAAACGTTATTCAAAGAAAATGTTTATGGTGCTATTTTTCAAAACAATGCTTCAGCACATATTGCAGTACAAATGCAGAATTAAATACGTTTATTAATGATAAAAAAATAATTTTATTCATTTTTTAACTAATAGGTTGTTAATAGAAATTTTTCATATTTTTATTTTACATCTGCATAGATTATTTAGCATTTTTATAATTTTTACAAATAGATAAAACGTAATTAATTTTTTAAAGTTTTGAAACTGAGTACAATGAATGTACGTACAAACCGAATGGTGCTAATTCAATAGTATTTTTTTTTTAAGCAAACTTTTGTGAAAACACGTCCAAAGAATTCTGAAAGTATAAACATATTGTCAGAATTTTGAATATATTTATTTATACAATTTTGGTGCATTTATGTACAAAGTATATAACAAGTGTATTGAACAACGACTTCTTTTTATAATTTTAAATATTATTGTAAGTGAAATGATATTGAAAATATTATCAATAAAATTTGAAGTGAATTCTATTTGCAATGCAAAGAATGTTTTTTCTTCTTTGTTATCCTATCAAATACATCATTTATTTTTATTTTTTTATTAATTTCTTGCGTAGTTACATAAAACCAGTCAAATATCTCCAGTAAACTTAAATTATTACGTCAAAATACTTGTCTAATCGAAAATCAATTTGCAGTAGATTTTATTTCACAACGATGTATAGGAGGACAAGGAAAAAACTGAACTATCTATATTTAGATTTGTTAAATATTTACTGAGCTGAAAAAATTTAGATAAAGTTACAGTCGAAAGAAGAAAAGCACGAATATAAAGTTGAATAAGTTTCGCAAGATGCTAGAAAAATGCGGTCAAGAAATAAAATTAAAGACCGCTGATTGTCGGTTCGGCGGACGACTTATATAATAAAAAATAATGAATATCTCTATTCCGCAGTTACGTTCTCTAGTATAATATATTAACTACAACAATTATTAATATTTTTAAAATTATGAAATTTATCTTGTTGATTTTCAATAAATTTATATATGTGCACATATATGCCCCTTTCTGCCTGCATATATTCTGCATGTAACGGTTACATGTTAAACAAACGTGATAATGCAATTTCATAAAAATACAATATCGATCAGCTTTACACTCTGTATTTATTGTTTATTCAACACGACGATTTGGCTGTACGTCAACAATAATTTTTTATAACAGCATTAGAAACTTGCAAGAATAATACAGTTTAAATAAATTTTACATTTAAAAAAAAAGCGATTCCTAATTTTTTTTAATTGAAATTGATATGAGATAAATTTTGTAATTCACTATAACTTCACGTTATCATAAATGCTACAATGCATTTTAATTAATGGATGAGGAATCGTATGAATCACAAGCATACAATGTAATAGACGAGAAACATCTTGCGTAAATACAATTTAATGATCTAATCTAATCTGTAGAGGACAAAGAAAAAACTTCATTATAGGTTTAAATTTCTTAAACATTTACTGCACCGTAAACTATTTTAGGTGAATCGGTCCAATCGGCCATGAGCATTACTGATGTTCGGTCCTCGGTAATGAGATACTGAGGCAAAAAAAGACTATTCAGACGAAGAGTTTAACAAATGATCCTTCAGGTAAATTCGAATTTTATAGTAGCACGTACAGACTTGCTAAATGCTAATACACTTTTCGAAGAATGCAACGCACCACGGCTTCAATTTTGCTGAGTGTAATAATTTATCAGGCACAAACATGACTAAAAATCAATGTATCAAGTCATCAAAAATTCTGTTCTCTTAATTTTAATTTGAAAAAAAATGCTCAATTTATTATCCTTCAAAATAATTTAGAACAGCAAAAGTAAAACAAATTTTCTTCGCATCATTAAAGGTCTTTCATATTTAGATATCGTGTTTTGCGCGTAGAACCACATTTTCTTTTTCTTTTCTTTTTACTTGAACTTAATTGTTGAACGTACTCCAATATCTTAAACTAAAAACGTTGCCTCGGGTAAGTAAAAATGTTAAGAAGTAGGTACTCCACTTACATTTTTCTTGTCCTTTAAAAGTCGGCCATAAAGGGTATTATTATTAGGTTTAGAACTTTTATTACACGAATTAAATTCGGAGCTCCGCCCTGAGACACATTCAGGATACGTTTATTATAGCAGTTGTTCGGGCAGATTGTCATTACACCTGACACCCAAAAATATTAAGGACGCTGAAAGCCCTGCAGCAACTCTGGGAGTGAGTACTAGAATGCGCGACCCAACGCCTGTAGAGAAACAGCAAGTATATAGTGCTTCTCGGCGTTCTAATGGAAAAGTGCGCATCAACGAAAAAAAAAAAATTTCGCGAAAATTTCGAAAAAAAAATCGACCGTTTTTGCAGAGGTGGAGGGAGCGTATTCGCGATGGGGTTAAAAATGATAAAAAAGTGCAAAAAGTTATGGGTCGAATCATATTGACCAGGCTGCCGATACGGTCCCACTCCCGGGCGCGATCCCACTACTGCCCGCCACGGAGACTTTTGGCTGCTGGGTTTCCCCTCTGGCCCGGTTCGC
>UCOL01005001.1:0-12868 GCA_900474335.1 Ormyrus nitidulus
GTGTTGCATATAGTATTTTATTCCACTCTCGACCAGAAAGGCCACTTTTTGGTTCTGAAAAGTGGGGTCGAAACAACTTCGCATTCTGTTAGATTTGGTTTATTTTGTAAATTCAATTTTTTAACATATTAATAGTATTTAAAAAATATTATGAGTATAAAGTAGACAAATTGCACAATTGTTTCGCGTAGACAATCGTTTTTTAATTTTCTTGAAAATTTTGTTAAAGATTTTGTTAAAGATTTTGTTGAATACTTTCGTAAAAATTTTTAAATTTGAGTTTTTGAAAATTTTGAGATTTTTGAAAATTTTAAGATTTTTGAAAATTCTGAAATTTATAAAAATTTCTCATTTTTGAAAATCTCAAAATTTTTTGAAAAAAATTTCTCATTTTTACCTTTTATTTCTTATTTTTCCCTCTAAATTCTCATTTTTCCCTGTAAATTCTCATTTTTCCCTCTAATTTCTCATTTTTCTCGCAAACCAGTTTTGCGGGAAAAATATGCTACTTTTGCCCCGCTTATCAGGGGCAAAAAGTGGGTTTTTCGGTCGAGTGTGGAATAAAATATATTATCAACGATATCATTTAATGATTAAAATTTGCTTAAATTGCTATATTTTCGGATTTCTTGAACAGGGTGCGCAAGCTTTAGAGCAATTCGGGGAGAATGTCCGTAACGAGTCTGGTGCAGTATTACCCAAAGACGGAACTGTGGCAGAAAGCACAAGCAACGTACTCGTTTTTCTAGAACAATTGACTGAGTACGCAGATACTGTCGGCACTGTTCTGAAACGTCATAATGAGACTGATTCTTCTAATTCTGCAAATGTTAAGCAACCAGATAACCTTCAGTATAGAATTGCCTTAGGAATCTATATAAGTAAATATCTTTCATTTTTATACTTTTTAATATTTTCTTTTTTATGAGATTTAAAAAAAAAAAAGAAAAAAATTAAAGAATGTTCAATGTGGAATTGGTAGTATATATTCTTTTATTAATAAAATTCATACTTTTATTTTCATTAAAGTATGTCAAGTTTATTTTCAACAACAATACTAAGATATATACAGGATCATTTTTAAGATTTAGCGACAGCGTCAAAATAAACTTTTTACGATTAGTAATTTGAACAATTTTTTTCCAACTTCTGAAGAATATAGTTTTATGAAAATCTGTTTCTATTTTCCATTTTGATTAATAGCTTTATTTGAATGAATTTTGATTCGACTTTTTTACATGTAATGTAAATTTTCATTTATTAAAATGCAATTATATCGTTGAATGTTTCTATAATTTCGAAGTTTTCATTATGTTATTATTACATTGATATATGTAATGCTCATTAATAAATAATGTTCGTTTAAAACTTTGCGTTAAAATTTTACAAGTGAAAATGAAACTATCGAAACTTTCAGTCTATGTAAATACATATAACTAAAGAATTTATTTCTGATTTAACCAATTGCTTGCAGAGAAAGTTTTAGCTCTTTTGAATCTGGCCCTTGTAAGCAAGAGTGACACGTCTTACTCAGACACAGCGCTTCGTGCTTTATTCCGCTTGAATAATCACAATTATGTGATTAACGCCTTGAGAAGAAGCTCCCTCATGGAATTACTTTTGCTAGCGGAGCCGAGCGCCGAGCAGACATATCAAGATCTGCTGGCGCGTGATCGGACGAATTATGTCGCCACGACGTTCGCTAAAGCTCGTGGCTACATCGAAAATCATAACGATGAACCCGGTATGTCTAACGATTTGTTTGCGAAAAAAATTAGATTCTCTTTTTCTTGAGTAAGTATAAAACTTCCGCAATTAATGACGCTGGTATATATAAAGCTGACTCAAGCCTTTTAAAAGCGTTGATCTGAATTCTTCAACGATGAATGGTGTAGTTAACGTTCGAAAGAATTTAATTGAATTCTTTTTTATGAGATATACGAATGGATTGTATTAATCTAAGTTTAGGTTTTGGAAAAATTATTTGTCGGTCTATTTTTTATGAAGTTTCCTTACTTTTATTGATTTAAAACAGTAAACGCATTTTTAAACACTTTCTGCGATTTATTTTTTTAATATTTTGTGATTTTTAAATTATTTTAAAAATACAAAAGTATACAGAATTTCTAAAAGAATTTCAGATAACTGTGCTAATAATCGAAAAATATAAAAATTAATCATGATTTTTCAAAATAATATTTATCTACAATATAAAATTTTAAAAAGCAGCGTGCGTTAAATTTACAGAAACTTAAAATTTGCGAATGTTAACATACTGATTTTAGCGCAAAAAGAGCGCAACACGAGTACATATGTAGCAACGTTTACAGAGTACTAATTTTAATCACATTTTTCGTATAAAACGCAGGTGTAAAGGTACTGAAGGAGAGATTCTCCGGCTTCACACGAGAGTTCGAAGAGGCTGCCAAGTTTCAGCGGACCTACGCTGTGCCGGATGCACGTTTGCGTGAAGAGTTACGCAAAGAGCTGCGCCAGGCCGTTGTTCCCGTTTACACAGCTTTCTACAATAAGTATCGGCACACCAATTTCTCCAAGAATCCTGCCAAGTATGTGAAGTTCAGTCCCGAACAAGTGGCAACCACCATTGAAACATTCTTTGATACAGCCGCATGAAGAGGACTGCAAAAAAGATCTGCAAGGGTCTACAAGAGCAAAACTACCGCAGAGAATACATTTTATTTATTTCTTTTATTTTGTAAAAAGTCTTCTATTTTTTTTTTTTTATATTTTTTATTAAGTTAAAAAAAAGTAAAATTTATAAAATGTACATTTAAATTAGTACGAACATAAGTTTGTATCTATATATATATATATATAAATATCTTTGTTTGCAGTAGAAAAAATTATTGATATTATTTAATTAGTAGATAAGTTCAAAATTCTAACACGTTATAAAGTAATTGTTTAGTTTTAAGAAAAAATTTATAAAAAAATTGTAAATTAACAAGGCAATCAACTTTAACATATTTAATTTTTTAATAAATTGTTTATAGAAATATATAAATCATAAAAAAGTACCTATTGTGGTAGTTTTGCTAACAGTTTATTATAGAGAGTGTTTTGGACATGCAAGAGATGACTCAAGATCACTCATTTAGTAAACACCCATTTAATAAAGCAAATTTAGTTACAATATCTATGTTTTGTGTTGTGGTTGGACTGAAACAAGTATTGTTTCACTGTGCGTCTAAAAACGCATAGCAGTGATAAATTACACGAAAGAGACTTGTGTAAACTACAAATTATGTCAAACATTCCAGTCCAGTCTCATTTTATATATACTTTTTAATATATATATAAAAAAAACAACGTTTCGATTTAGATTCGATTAGTAGTAGCTTAAGAAGGTATAGCCGATAGCAAGTAGGATCAAGTTTGAACTTCAGCAATTATTTACAAGTAATCAGTTTTTTATCGCTTCTAGTTGTTCCTCGTTATACCTCATACCATTTGATTCTCACAAGTATACGCTCTTGGATTCACTCAACCTCTCAAAAAATTTTTTTGTTTTGAACAAACGTACGCTCATTTGCTTTCACGGTGCTGTTAAAAATCTCTGCTCTTACATTCTTTTTTTTCATTATTGTTTTTAATCGTCTTCGCGCACCGGAAACGTGTGGTACATTGTGCGTATGAATCACAGACGTTGCATCAAAGTAATAATTAAAAGATATGATGAGCAGAGCGAAGCAAATGTCACATATATACTCATGATTCGTCTCTTTTTTTCACTCTTTCGCGCGCCTTAAGCCTAGCCTAGAAATTACACAGTCAACTTACATAGTCGTTTATTTTAGAGCGTGAATGTATAATCTATATAATTTTTTTTACCGTTCATAGATATTCATTAATAATAATTATTAATATACTCTAGTATACTGTACACAATCGCATTATATCTTGGCGCTCTTTTTCACAATTTCTTTCTATAATTGATTCTTCCTTCTGTATGAAAGCAAATCTTCAGTAATAACGGAGAGGAGTGTAAATTTAAACCCTTTACCCTTTTGCACATCCACTGGAAATACTGAAGCTATCAGCGTGGAAGTCTTCTTTCCTCCCCTTTTATTTCATTTATTTTGTGTATGTTAGTTCGTTTTTCTTCGTATTTTTTTGTTTTTTCATTTTGATAAAAGTTATTAGAACAGCTGTTATTTTTGTGCGATTTGACGTTAATTCACTAGCGTCAGTACTTTCAAGGGATTCAAGAAGGATGGCGCCTTAAAGCGTCTTCCAACGAAATTACGCTGTGACTCAACAATTTAATATTATAGGAGGCAACATTTGCGTTTTGGCTTCACCTGCAGGACAGGACAAAGAACAGCTCGAATGGCTTCGTCAAATACTGTTTTGAGTCCCTTTTGTGTTAAGGCAGAACATTCCAGATATTTTACTGCTCCAATTTCTTTTGCCATTGTAAGGCCCTAAATATGCAATAAAATTATGTGAATTTTAGTTAAAGAAAATTTTATTTTAAAATAGGAAGTTTTTAGTTTTCAAAATTAACTTAAATTTAAAATACCTGTGGATAAGTAATAGGGGCAAGTTTCTTATCCTTTAATCGTTCAATAGTTTCCTTGTCTTCACGTAAGTCAAGCTTTGTCCCAACCAAAATAATAGGAGTTGTTGGACAGTGATGACGTACTTCTGGATACCATTTAGCTCTTACATTTTCAAAACTAGCAGGATTTACTAGTGAAAAACAAATAAGAAATACATCAGTCTGTGGATAAGAAAGTGGTCGCAGCCTGTCGTAATCTTCTTGACCAGCTGTATCCCATAGACCCAAATTGATTGGTTTTCCATCAACCATTACCTTGGCTGAATAGTTGTCAAACACTGTTGGTATGTATTCCCCAGGAAATGCATTGGTGGTATAACTGATCAGTAAACAAGTTTTACCGACAGCTCTGTAAAAAAGATTAATTTATTTAATTATAAAATAATAAATTATTAAAAAAATATTTATGTAATAATTTTCAGTTAATAGAACTACAACATATTTTCTACTAGGTAAATTTTTTCATTTTCTAGAAAATGTATCTAGGATTCATATATATTTTTAAAAAGTCCTGGTTTCTGGTAATAAATTATGTGTATAAATTAACATTTCTAAGCAGTAATTATCAGATAACATAAAATGAAAATAAATGCTCCAGAACAAGTGTTTCTCCATAAAGTTCTTGATCCAACAATGAACTTTCGTAGTACTCTGGACAAATTATCTATGTACACATGGAGAACAGCAGCAGAAAAGAATTTTTTCCATCGCCTTCAAGTAACAAGGAGAGACTGAGAGAGAGAGAGAGAGAGAGAGAGAGAGAGAGAGAGAGAGAGAGAGAGAGAGAGAAACGTAAAGAAAAAGAGCTAGACTCTGTCACACGTATGCACACACCGTGCAAAAAGTTTCAGAAAATCCGCGTTCACCACGCCCATGAATGCGCTAAAACGGTTGAGTTAGTTTGAAAAAAAGCAGTAGCAGCATCGTCAGAAAAAGTGGAAAATGAATACAGCAGTATCAGCGAGAGAACTGCCTTATCAATAAAACGGACACTCACGCCTAAGAGAGGCAAGAGACAGAGAGCTGGTATTGGCCGAAGCGTGAGAGAGATGGAAAAAGGGTCGACTACTCCCTTGGACAGAATGACGACCAAAGCCACGCTTCCCCGAGCCACTGGAGCTGCTGCTGCTTTTGAAGCTCTTTACTTCTTCACCTAGAATTTAGGAAAAGGCCAGGGCCAGACGGACACTCACCCGTCGCCCACGACGACGCACTTGATGGCCTGCATGTTTCTTCCTTTGGCAAGCTCTTGTGGAAGGCTACGGGTCGGCTGTGACTGGCTACTCTGAGCGCGCGCGGCTCCTTAGTACACTCGACGTGTATTCGCGGACACACGTCGTCCTTTGCTTGCTTCGCTTTTTTCCACGGAGAGCAAGAGAGACTGCGTCGACGTCGTCGTCGGTCGGATCTATCGTGGGAGCGCGCGGGCCGCGGAGGAGAGAGATAGAGAGACAGAAAGAGAGAACTCGCTGCTGGAGTAGAGAGCGTCCGAGTGTGCGCGGCCGAGCGTGAGCCTGTGTATGTGAGCAAGCGAGCACACAGAGCGTGACAAAGCTCGTACGAATGTGCGCGAGACTGCGCGAGAGGAGAGGGAGAGAAGGATGGATGAGTATGTGTAGTATAGTACGCAAGTGACGATGAGTTGGAGAAAGGCCTCTTCGTTTAGTTAACGCTTCTCTCTCTCTCTCTCGCGTACTTGGCTCTGTTGCAGGGGCCGGAGAGGGAGGGTTACGCGAAGCCTCTCTCTAACTCTCTTGCTCTCTCGGTCTGATGCTCCTGACCGACCTGATGCACGCATACATGCATGGAAGTGCGGGAGAGTACGTTCACGCAGACACTCGCGCTTGGAGAACGCGGTGGGAGGTATTATGGCTGATTACGCCAGCGGGACTGGAAGTGCCGACAAGTGCGCCGAGACACCTCGGGAGAACCCCCTTCTTTTACTTTGCGGGATGTGTATTTTTACGCTTTACTTGGCTAGCCGAGATTTTTTTTTCTCGGCTATTTATTGTGCAGAGTAGAGCTTGAGCTTCGCTGAGCTTTATTAAAGGCTCGTCCAAATTTCGTTAGCAAAGAATGTTTAAAGATGGGCGCATATATACGCCCAGGGATGCCTAAGGAAATGATTCATTGTTGATTACCAAGTAAAAAATTCGATTTCGTCACAGCTGGAATTAAACTTTGAATCACACAGAAAATTAAATAATAAAAATTTTTTCAAAGATTAGATATCAAAGAGAAACTTTAATTAAATGCACAATCTTTTTGAATTGCTGCTTTCATAATAAATTTAAAGTGTTGAGAAGGTTTTTGATCAAATAAATTTTAAGAGAAAATTTAGGTAGACGAACATTTTTAGATTTACAAATGTATTCAGAAAAGTTTTAATTACATATTTTAAATAACAGTATAGTATAATAAAAAAGAACCCATTAATTTTATTTTTTTTTTTTCACAAACGTTATACATATTTAATAATATTTTAATTTTTCTTGGTGAAATCAAACTTTAATGAAATTGAAAAAAAAAACTGCTTACACGGAACGCGTTTTCGATTCAGGTACTGTTAAGAATGACAAATGCATTCAGTCATTAAAAGCTCTGGGTTATTGTACCTCGATTACATTTATAAAAGGTATTTTAAGAAGAGATCTAATATCAGGGGTCTGAATGAATAGCACAAACAAGTTTATGCACATTCTTCTCAATAATTCCTATATAAAATTAATTATATCTTAATTTATAATTTATCAATAATGTCAATAATAATTGAGTTTATTTAAAAATGAAAATCTTCCGCCGAAATCGGTCGAAACGATGACAATCAAAACTTTGTTATTTTGAAGAAAGTTACAAAATTTATGATAACTTTGTTGAAACTAGTTTAAAGTTCAAAAACTGGGTTTTGAAACGCGACCTACTTGTGTATTATTACCTAAGTGTTACGCGTTCAGAAAAGTAGGTCGCACAAATCAGTTTAACAAAATTTTTAAGAGGAATAAAAATAAAAATTAAATTTTCTTATTAGTTTTTGTTTATTGATTTATTTATATTTATTTTCATTAAATGGATTAAAAGTTCTTGTACAAAAATATAATTAAAAAAATAAACAGGATGAAATGCTGTAGCATAAACAATCTGTAGTTTTTATAAAAATGTTATAAATAAAACACAAATAAAGTTTATATCAATTTGTAGAAAGAGGAATTCTTTATAATAGTTTGGATATATCGATTAAATTCATTAAAAGACCGAAACCTTATATTCTTCGAAAAAATCTTTCAAAAGTTTTCTTAAAAAGTAATTAAATTTAAATTATGATGAAATGGCCTGGCAGTTGCTAATTAACAGCTTTAACAGTTCTAAAAAATGTATCAATATATTTTCCTCTACAAATTAAAGTTTACTCAAATTCATACCTGATACAACTGAAAGCGCGTCCATTGGATTTCCCGGTCCGCGATGACGTCACTGAA
This sequence comes from Ormyrus nitidulus, assembly GCA_900474335.1. Classification (NCBI taxonomy): domain Eukaryota; kingdom Metazoa; phylum Arthropoda; class Insecta; order Hymenoptera; family Ormyridae; genus Ormyrus; species Ormyrus nitidulus. Next base: position 8,059 of record UCOL01005001.1, read on the forward strand.
AGCAACGCGCGCGCCTATTATATATATATATATATATAACGAGGTCACTCTCCGTCGAACTAGCGCTGCATTATATTCGGTTCAGATACCTGCTGGTTTTTCCACGGACAATGCACTGTGCAAGAGGGAGATCGTTGTCCGAGAAGGAGTAGGAGATCACATTAATTCGTGGCTCCTTCGCGTGAAAAAATGTGTCGCGGTGTCCCACGTGACTATAGTACATGTTTTGGAGGTATTGTTAATAGGTGATAAACGTTGAATGTTTATAGTGCGGGTTAAGCAGGAATGAGATCCAACTCGGGAACTCCTAGCAAAATGATCTCTACGTGGCATCAACAGGTTTTTGCCCTCGACGCCAAGTACAACTCACAGAGGGCAGCGAATAATTCTAGTATAGGTAGGTAGACTGTAAATTACTTTTTTTATTTTGCTGTATTCAAGGCTTGTTTATATTTTGCTGCATCTAAAGGCTCATTTGTTTCAAGGTATGATGTACATACGTAGGAGGAATCAGCTACTTAGAGATAAACACTGTAGGGATTCTGAGCTGCAATTGAGGTACTTGAAACTCAGGTCAGAGCTGCTTCGGCGCAGATATGGTACCTGCACAGAAACATCGAGTTTACTTTCTGAGAAAAGTGTTGATTTAAAAGGGAAACCTAGGACTCCGCACAAAAAATCTACAGCAGAGAGTTTTGCTGGAGTTCACCATGTTTTTGACCAACATTCATCTGCTATCTCAATGCTCAAGTTTGCCAACAACGATAGATCCAGATTTTGTTGCGCCTCTTTTGATGGGACTATTTCAATTTGTGAAGCTACTAGTAATCCACCTAAAGTTATGGCTGTTCTACATGGACATCAAAAAGGAGTTACATCTATTGACTGGAGTACAAGCAATGATCTTTTAGTTTCATCATCTTTGGATGCTACTATTAGATTATGGAGAATATATCCAGATTCTCATCCAGATTGCTTGAGAGTAGTGTTAGATCAACTGCGAGCTGAAACTTTGTGTTGTACTTTCGCTCCTACCAACAATAATTTGGTTTTAGCCGGAAATTCTCATGGATTGCTTCAAATATTAAATGTTTCTACTGGAAAGTATACTCGTGGAGGAAGTGTTAAAATGGGTGGAAAGGTATTAATTAATTCTTAATTAAAAAATTGTTACATCTTTGAACTTTGAATTATTTAATAAGTTTTAAAGCTATTAAATGCATATGTATTGAAGAATGTTAAAATATAATAAATAAAATTGATATTTATTAGATTACAACTTTGACTTGTGAAGAGAGTGGTGGATCTCTTGTTTGGGCAGGAAATGACAGAGGAATTATTATTTCATTTCGCTTAGAACCTAGTTTGGGACGGTTAAATAAATTGCGAAAGATGGAAAGAATTGGTGGAGTAGTAACTAGTCTTTCATGGCGTCCTTGGCTTTCAAAGGACTTTCCATGGCCAACCCTTTTGGTCAGTAGTGCTTGTAATGCTTTACTTCTATATCGAGTAGCTGATGATCAAGGTACATTAGTTCTTTGGAAAAGATATCCAGTTAGGCACAGGTATTTAAAACTCAACATATTAAACTATTCTATTATTAGTTTAAACTTTTATGCATTAAACAAATATTTTAATTTTAGACAATACTTAATTCGTTCAACGTTTTGTCCGCAAGTAGGAACTTCTTTAATAGCTACAGGCTCAGAAGATGGCTCCATACAGTTATTGGACACTGCAAGAGACGGTAAGTCTGCTCAAGTAAACAGGTTGCTAGGACATTCTGCTCCAACTCTAACTTTAAGCTTCAATTACGACGAATCTCTTTTGGCATCAGGAGATCATCAAGGTCTCGTCATTCTATGGCGAAATCATCAGTCTCAACCATAAAATATTTTTACAAAATATATTAACATTTATTTCTACTGTGATATCTGAACACGAAATTTTACAGAGCAGTAGACATTTTAAAAAGAAAAACTAAAATAATAAAATTGCTTTTAACTTTTAGATAAATTGTATTTTGTTAAGTAAAGTTTTATATGCTAAAAATAATGCTAAAGTTTATAACATAAACTTTACAAATGTATTTAGTTAAATAATTTGTACAAAATTATACATAAGTATTCAAAATTTCAATTATGAAATTTATGATAAGAATAAAAAATATTTTTAATATATAAATTTGTTTTTAAAAATATTATAAGTGCAATAAAAATACAAATAATATTTTTTAAAATAAAGCTTATTTTGATAGAAACTAAGAAATCGTGGTAATCTGTAAAATTTGTACTTAGTTACTGACACTGCTGCTTGACAAGTTTTCAATCTGGTTTAAATGCATTATCAATGCAATTAGGCGTAAAATTGAATTGTGCGTCAACTACTGCATCGAAAATATTTTAAATTTGATATCTTTTATGCTTTTAATATAAAAATATTATTTTATTATACATAGGTGTAATAATTAAATTTAATTTTCTACACATTTTAAATTAACTATTTTTATAAATTCCTATTTCAATATTATATCAAGCATTTAAAATACTACTAATAATAACCCACATATAAAATGAATTTTTTTTTTAATATAAGTAATGATATTATTACGCAACTGTTTTAATTATGTTATAATATGTATTTATTCAATGAAAAATATAAGCCGTTTAAAACTCTAATTGTCCTAAAAAGGGTTGGATGATTTTAAAGAAGCAATAAATTGGAATTATTTGAAGTTGTTATATTTTCACCCGAAAAGATAAACCTAAAACAGTCTGGATTTCCCGGGAGTGACGGTCGATCTCTTGTTATAGTGAGCAAGGCCAGAAGCTTCGGTGGCAAAATACTCTTAAAAATATGATTGACGAAGTTTTGCTGATATGGATGGACCTGCTTCAACACCTTAATTCCTGTTCTTATGTTTCTCTTTTAGTCTCTCTTGAAGATGCTCTTCTGGGATTTTGGCCAGACTTTTAGGTTTCGGTGCCACATAACGACTTAACGGTAAAGTTGAACGTCCTGGAACATACTGCTACACCACTTCCTGCTTTTTTTGATGGCTAGTGCAGCTTACCGATTAAAATCATCATTTTCTCGAAGATTTTAAACCTCAAAAATAATAAAAAGCTAATTCGATTTAGGAACTTATACTTAGTTTGGAGTTTAGAGGTAAATTTGGAGACTACTGGGGCCGAGACTAAAGGACAGGACTTTTCATAGCGGTCCATATGTTTTGGAGAGTAATTAAGTAAAATTTTAAAAGAGGGGATGGAAATGCTCTTTTAAGTTTAGATATAAATTGTAGCAGCTTTTATAAGAGTAGGAAGGCCGGTTTCATATAATATTTGTTTCGGACATACCAGGGGGGTACGCTGAGAACTGCTCGAAAAAGTGGTCAGAAACGACTTGTTAAGTAAATTAGAGCAACATCACCGGTGTATCGTGCTTTATTAATTGACTCATGTGAGGAAATGTTGGAATAATAAATGTTAAAGAAGATTGGAACAAGTTTGAAGCTAAGGAACGTCAGCAGTAATTTTGTAGAGATAAGAGGGAGTTTTCTACGAAGACCTGATGGTTTTATCTGTTGTAGCAAGGATCTAAGCAGATCGCTAAGATAAAACCGCATCGCCACCATATTTATACACGGAGAAAAATGTTCTAAGAAAAATTACTATACCTTTTTATAATGCGGGGACAAACTTGCATTTTCCTAAAAAATTACTATATTATATATTAAAATTTAATATAACTTTATCAATTGTTTCTTTTTAATCTTATTTAACGTCGCTCTATTTATGCTGCCAATTTTTACTACAATTCTATTAATTTTTACTATATATAGTATAGAAAATTTAATAGAATTGTAAGTGTTGTTTGTCTCCGCATCATAAAAAGGTATAGTAATTTTTACTGAAAATTTTTTTTCTCAATGCACGCGTTACTCAACTTATGCGCGCATCTCCCTCTCCTCGAAAAGCTGATAACGTAAGCGTCGATATGACACTATAATAAGCAGTTCTTTTGACGATTAATTCAGTTCGCTGATCAAGTCTAATTACAAATAATTAAGCATGACCGATCGTGGCAAAGGTGGCGGTGACGTCGATGAAAAGTCCCTCTCTAAAAGGGTCGGAAGCTTCGAAGCTGATATCCCGATCCGCGTGGCTCGCGTGACTCCCCTCCCGGCGAAGTTGCCTTCTGCATCTTTCGAGGTGGCTAGCCCCAATGTTGCTGGTGACAACAAGATGGAGTATGATCGCAAAGGTGGTGGCAAAGTCAAGGGAAAATCAAAGACCCGCTCCAACAGGGCTGGACTGCAGTTCCCGGTTGGTCGTATTCATCGTCTACTCCGCAAGGGCAACTACGCCGAGGGTGTCGGAGCTGGTGCCCCCGTCTACCTGGCTGCCGTTATGGAGTACCTGGCCGCTGAAGTTCCCCAGTTGGCTGGCAATGCTGCCTGTGACAACAAGAAAACGAGAATCATTCCACGTCATCTTCAGCTGGCCATTCGTAACGACGAGGAGCTGAACAAATTGTTCTGTGGAGTTTCCATTGCCCAGGGCGGTGTCCTTCCCAACATCCAGGCAGTCCTCTTGCCCAATAAAACTGAAAAATCGAATTATTTAAAAAATGTTATTGATTACACGAAACTTTGGAAAATAAAAAATTAAAAATATTACAAATGTTAAATGATTATAGCTTGTAAAATAATATAAATATATATAAATAAAAATATATGTCTAGAACTGAAAATACTTGATTACTGCGAGTAGATTAAGTAATTATTTTAACATTAGTACGTAAGTAT
>UCOL01005002.1:0-12861 GCA_900474335.1 Ormyrus nitidulus
GGGGGGGGGGGGGGGGGGGGGGGGGGGGGGGGGGGCTTGCGGGGCCGGCCGATGGGATTGCGCGGTAACGCCGAAAGCCCGTATAATCCCGTTAGGGGAGTTGAATCACGCGAGCGGGCCGCGCGCTCGCGCACGCACACACACACGCACACACCCCCGCAAATATGTGCGTAACGGGCGGCCGGCCCTAATTAATATAAGGCCGCCCGGAAAAGCGAGCGCTCGCGCGTGACGTCTTCGGGGCTTGTTTGCCCGGCCTTCCAGTCGACTGGCTCTCGGCAAATTTGCCCTGCTCCGTCGACGGTTAGCCCCCGAATCATGATCAATCGTTTCGGCTCTCCGTTTTGCGCAGTGCGCAACCAATAATGCAGCCAATAAGGCGAGCCGCGTGCCTCGGCTCGCCACCTATCCGTAATTACATCTTCATTAGCGCGCAGGAGCAATGTGGCGGCGTAGGCGGCGACGGCGGCAGCGGCAACGTATCAAGCTCGAGTCGAGGGCGGAGGCAGCTGCCGGCGCGCATAACGGCAAAGGCCAAATTAAAAAGAGAAAAAAAAAGGGTACACGCGCCGAGGCAGGAACGCGCGGCGAATATAAGCAGGCAGGCAGGCAGGCAGGCGGGCAGGAAAGAAGAGAAGAGGGCGGCATGAATGCGGGGGATCGATGCGTCGCGCCGCCACCGCCGGCGGCAGCTCTCGAACTGACACCACCGCAGCGCGTCGCCGAGCGTTTTCACGCAAGAGGGATGTTAAACTCGCGCCCGGCCGGCACTCGACTCGTTTCCTCTCCACTCCTATTTCAATGCCGCTCGTGTTTTCCGGCCGCGGTGCCGCTGACCCTCCTCTCCCCCGTCCAGAAAGCCCTGCAATCGATGAATTCTGCTTTCCGGATTAATAGCTCTTCGATAAACGAGCCCCCGGCTCGCGAGAAGAATGGAAAAAGCCTGGCCGCCGCCGCCGCTGCCCGATCTTCGCAAATGCCCAATGAGCCGAGCCAGTTGTTTTCCCAGCGGAGGGATTTCGACATTTGCCTCTCTCTCTCTCTCTCTCTCTCTCTCTCTCTCTCTCTCTGCACTCTGTGCAACAATTTCCCAATGGCAGCAAAAATGCGCGTTTTCTTTCCGCGCCTATATAAATTAGAGTGTGAATCGCGGCCCGTCCCTCTGTATCCGGACGAGAGCTGCTTTGATTGGAGAAACGGTCGGGAGAGGCAATGCGGCCCGCTAAGCAGCTCGAGTCCATCGAGGGGGCAACAGGCAGCCAGAAGAGCGTTAAGAAGAGAGCTCCGCACACAAAGGACGAGATGTCGGCGCACGGCGGACGCATCAGCGGACCGCCACTTGTTGTTCCTTTCCGGTGTGCGGTGCTACGCCGTCGGCAACGATCTTGGGCTCTCCCGTGCATTTGCGAGCGGCGCGGCGGCGGCGCAGCTGCATTATACACGACTGCCTGGGGCGCGTAAAACTGAAATCATATTCCGCCCGGCGGAAAATCTCTTTCGCGCCAGGCAGCGGCGGCAGCGACGGCAGCGACGAGTGTTTGCGTATGCGAAAGAGAGAGAGAGAGAGCCCGCGTCGCCGAGTGTCTGCGCGCATTACGTCACGGCAGCTTTTCCCTCTCTGCCGCGAGCCGAGGGGGAGGCGCAAGGATGTAAAAAAAGACGACGTCGTAGGAAATGCTCGCTCGAGGGGAACTTGTTTAGCGGTGCTTCCGAGCTGCCGATATGCGCCTCGGCGTTGCGCGCCGCTTATATTTATCTCGCGGCCCGATCGCTCCCGAGCTCTCTCCCTCGGTTTTTTCGAGTAAAATCGAAAAACTCTTGGCTTATTAAATTACGAGAGCGACCTTTAAGAGAAGCCCGTATTTACAGCTGAATATCGAGCGAAAAAAAGTAGGAGGAGGCGAGTCGGTCCGGGGCGCGTCGACTCCTCGACGATCGGTGCTCCGGCTCCGAAATGAAAGTTCTCCCGCGGCGAAGAAAAGGAGAAGAAGGCAGCGATCGGCAAGGGTTTCCACAGACAGACAGGAATATACAGTCAATCGAGGAATCCGAGATTGGGGCGCAGCCGTTCGATAAGGGCTCTCTCTCTCTCTCTTTCTCTCTCCCGCCCCGCTTCTATATAGACGCGACGCTTTCTGCTTAGTGCTTCAATTGATTTTTCCCCTCGGCGAACTCCATTTCCTGCCGCAGACGCCGCCAAGCCGCCGACAATATGAGAAAGACGATCAAGCCTTTTCGGAAACGTCTTCATCTGGGGTCCCCTTTGTCCCCCCTGCCTCCTCCCCTAATTGGCCCGGCCGAACTCCCAGAGCTCGAGATTATTTACATTATCCGCTCGGGAGCGGCAGCGAAAAGTTTGCTTAACGCCAGCCGAGAGGACGGATTCGGAGCGAGTCACACCCCGAGATCATCAATTTCGACGCGCACTTTCATTCCCCCCCACGCAGAGGCCGCTTGTCTTTAATTTTAATGCAAGATTGATGCACCAACTCGGGCCGAGGCTCGGCCGTCTCTCCCTCTCCTTCTCTCTCTCTCGGCCCTTGGCGAGTAAAGCTTTCAGATTTTCAGCCGGCAATTACCGAGCGTATTAAAAAAGTTGATACAAGCTCTCGCAATATTTACGCGTCGGGAGCCGCGCAATATAGTAAGTAATATACGGCCGACTCCTGCGTAGTTTTTAAGCAGCCAGGCGCGCGCGCGGAGGGGACGAAAATACTTTATATTCCATAAAGTCGTAAAAGCTGCAATAACCCATGGGGCCGCGCGCAGAAATAATTGTTTGCCCATACGTCTGCCGCTGGCTCGTTATTTGCACTTTAGAGTGCAGCTGCACAGAGCTATACGTGCGCTCAAGAAAATGCGCTAATGCAATGTACGGGCATGCTCGTGGGCCGGGCGCGCGCGCGTCTCGTGACAAAGAGCCCGGGGAAGAAAGCGAGGCGGCCCGTAACGAAATCAAGAGTGTAATGGCTCGAGTAGCGTCGTCGCTCGCTTTGACGGCGTAAAGCCATTACGCGATTCAAGCTCGACACCGCAAAGTCCGAGAGAGAGAGGAGAGAGGGCTGCTGCTGCTGCTGCTGCCGCTGCCGCTGCACGCAGTCATGATTAAGGAACGAGCGAGAGCGAGACGAAACTATCGCCCGCCGGAACTCGCTCGCAAGCTGTGGCTTCGGCAAACAATGCTTAATTCGCGCGCAAGCTCCGCTCCGAGCTCAGCCGAGGCAGCCAGTTCGACAGAGAGAGAGAGAGAGAGAGAGAGTCGCCGCTCCGGCTTCCATTTGTTTGCCTAATGTTTCATTGATCAAGGATCCCGAGCCGCGACGACTTGACGCATCGCCTCTGCGCGTGCACCGCGCCGCGAGAGCGCATACACACTTAACAAGTGCCCGTAATGGATGCCAAGTGACTAAGGAGCCAGAAACTCATCGAGGAGAGGCATATCTGTGCCCGCGGCTAATCTTTTTCTCCCTTTTTGCCCGGCGAGTTTTCGGCTGGCGCTCGTCCAGCGATCCGGCGCGATCCCTCCCCTCCCTCCTTGTTGCGCACTTTTGCCGGGAAGCGAGAGGAGGCAAGTTTCAGCCGACTCGCAGACGGCGGCGAGGCCCTGTGTGTGCACGGCTGCGCGCCCGATATCCCGTGGCAGGCTCTACTATTCCGGTAAATGCTCGCCGCGCTTTTCCTCGCTCTTTTGCTCCTCTCTCTCTCTCTCCTACGGTCGATGTCCCCGCAGCCCTCGAGAGTCTTTTTCGGCCCTCCTCTCTCTCTATCTCTCTCGCCTTCCCGTCGCCGACGCGCTCTCGCTTCTCCACTGATGGGGGAGCCTGTCCTCGGTCCCCCGGCTGCTGCCGCGCCCGAAGATGGAAAACTGGCGCCCGAGGCGAGGATTTTCCGCGGAAGAGACGAGCGCTTAATTAGCCGCGGGCGGATCGGTCGATCGTTTTAGTTTTTCATTGGCCGGCGGCGGCACGTCGATTGATAATTAGCCACCGGGGCGCAGGGGGGAGGAGGGGATGGGGGGCACTTGAATAATTCGGCCCCGATATACAGAGCGGGAATAGCGCCCCGCCGTGGAGGTCGATCGATTCCCTCCCCGCGGCGGGAGGGAAGATACCCGTCCTGCTTTCCGCTATCTCGATATCCCAGGCCGATAATTTTGGCCGAAGCTTTTATTCCGGGGATTGGATTGGCCGGACGTGAAAGAGCCGGGGCTGGAAAGGACGCGCCGCTGGGGGATATCTCGGAGAGGCTTTAGACGCCCCGGAATATGAAGCCGACGAGGCCGTAAGGTCCAAGTGCCTGCGAGGGAGAGAAAGTGAGATTCTCGCCGAGGGGCCGAAATGAACACGCGCAGAGCGAGCAAGGAGGCGGCTCCTTTCCTTCCGCGTGAAATCCAAAGGGAGAGAGAGAGAGAGAGAGAGAGAGCGAGCGAGAGAGACTCAGGGCGAGCATTTTCCGGCCCGAGGAAATCCTGTTAACTTATTAATAACCGGCCCGTGAGCAGGAGCCGAGCGGAGCGTATACCGTGGCGGAGAGAGAGCCCCGGCCGCCGGCTGGATTTTACCCTCGAACGGCCATTGGAATTGCTTTTTTCGACACAGCCGCTTGCTTCGAACGCCCGCCGAGCAATTACTGCACCCTTCTTTTATTGTCTCTGCGATCTGTGCTCTACAACTGTTACAAAACTGTTAGCGACGCGGACTGCATCGATCCGAGGCTCTTTCGGGAGTGTCGAATTTGTATTTCCGTTCCAAGATTGAAAGTCACCGTGCACTTTTTGCACTTTGTCCCCTTCCCTCGCACTCCGCCTATCGCGGGCCCGTAGTTTTAGACGGCATTAAACAGCGACCGGCGAATGTAGCTTTCTAATTAGCAAAAGAGCAATTACAAGGTGGCCCCGACGGTTGATTAGTAATCTATTGCTCATTTTGTAACGAGTACATTTAATTAGGCGCGGGCGAAAAAGGGAGGGAAGAGCCGGCGCGCCGTGGATGCCGGTGCGCCTCATTAAAATTGCGCAATCAGCGATTTGCAGAACATTTAGCCGCGTCTCGAGAGGCGGGCGCTTTGCAGCGCCGGCGAATATATCGAGAGAGCGAGCGAGCGAGCGAGAGAGAGAGAGAGAGAGAAAAAGGTCGGGCGCAAAAGGTAAAACACAGAGCGGGCAAGTCGAGTGGAAAATCGCGGATGTAGGTAGACGGGAGCGGAGGCGAGTATGTCGCGCTTGCGGCAGGATCGATCGCTGCCTACGTGCGATCGTTAGGGAGGCAGGCAGGCAGCCAGAGCCAGCCAGCCAGCCAACTGGCTGCAACTGATTGCGCGCGCGGGAGCCCCGGTGAGAGAGCGAGCGAGAGAGAGAGAGAGAGCGAGAGCAGGTGGCGAAAGAGAGAGGCGCGTGCATGCGGGATCGCCGCGCACGCCGGTAATAATTATTACAGGCGCGCGAGCGAACTCGTTAATGCACCGAGTACGAGCCGTTTGTTCGTAAATCCGCAGGCGGGCGGCAGAATTCCCCTCCGTGTGAGAGAGCGAGCGAGATCGGCGCGCGTGTGTGCGAGCGACCGCAGCCCGGCGACTTTCGGCACTGCGCGCGGCTCGTATTCCGCAGCTCGGTATCCTCCTATGGCCGGGCTATTATGCTTTTTTATCTCCCCCCCGGCCCCACCGCCGCCTCGCTCTCTCTCTCTCAAAAGAAGGCGTAAAGCGAGCCCGAGTGCGCACTGTAACGCCCAGACTTGAATTTTTTAGGGCGCCGCTGCTGCTTCTCCCTCTCGCTTTTCCCGGATTAGCCGCGCGCGGCTTTTCGCTATTTTTATTTTCGAAAAACTCGGCCGCTTTTTTCGCGAATTTCCACGACTCGCACAGGCTGCTCTCATCGGGCTGATGCACGCTCGGCGAGGCTCTCGTCCCGCCTGTCGCTAAACAACGCCCAAGTTTTACCGGAATTTCCGTTCCTCAATCGAGATAAATAAACAATAATTTTCCGCGCAAGCGCTATTAATAATAAAGAGTAATAAAAGCACGGGGGCGCGTTTGATCCGCGTGCAGAGCCCCGCAGCCGAGTCGAGGGGGAGCGACTGCTACAGGCGGCGGGCGCGGGGCTCGGCGTGCGATGTTATCGCGCAGCTCCGTCAAAGAATCTCGTACTCGGGCGACGATGCTCCGCGTTCCGCCCGGCCGCGCAGCTCATTAGCGGGGCGAAGGGAGATTAATGAAAAAGAGCTCGTGCGGATATGGGGAAAAGGAAGGTATTAAGCTGCGAAGCGACTAGTTTTCTTTATTTTTTTTTTTTTCTTCTTTTTCTTTCTTTTGTAAATCGCCTCGACTCTCCCGAAGAGTTTTTTAATCGCGCTAATCGAGCGGTTCATTGCATCCGGCCGGCCGAAGCGAAGGCGCCTATGCACACATAAGGGTCGGAGGCCTTGGGCACTGCGAGGCGGCAACGGCGGCGGCGGCGGCGGCGTCGGCGGCTTCACAACGGCTTCAGCGGCGCAGTCGAGTTGCGCGCGAGCGCGCCCCGTCCTCCTGGCTGCGGAAAAAAACCCGACAAGAGAGCGAGAGGGAGAGAGAGAGAGCGAAGGCTAAAACTAGGCGCCCCTAATGACGCGGGCGCAGCACCCTCTTCCTGCCCGATCATTATAATCGATAACCCGCCCCTCTCCCGCTCGCATAATTCGCGGTTATCCGACTTGTGTGTGCCCCGCTCGGTTATTCACTTCGAGTGCGCTCTGGCTAAGGATTAGAGTAAAACTTTCCCTGCCCCCTAACGCGATGATGAATATTAGCCGAGTGGGCTTTTTCTTTTTCTTTTTTTTTTTCAGGGAGCGAACCTTCTCGCGCCAATTTTCGACGGGGAAATTAAGCGAGCTGCGAAACTCCTAACAGGCGGGATCCTTTACAAAAATCTCGACGCCGCGCATTTTTCCCCCACAACTCGAAAAGAAGCCGGATCATCTGAAATTCCGAGCAAAACGGCGCAGCGGCGGCGCAATTAAAAAGCATCAAATTCACTCGTATAATAAAGAACGTACGGGCAGCTCTGAATTCCGCAGTATCGTTGCGAAATATTATATGGCGGGGAGCGACGGGCGGAGAGAAGAGGGTACATTCAAAAAGGAGAGAGGGAGAGAGAGACTGTCAGAGGAGCAGCGAAATTAAGTACGCGCCGAGCCCGAGCGGAGAGCGGCGAAGGAGAGCTGAGAGAGAGAAAGAGAGAAAGAGAAAAGCGGCGGGCTCGTCGAGGCGCGACAGAAGGTTATGGTTATCGTCTCTTTACAAGCTCGTAAGCAGGCCGCAAGCTCGCCAGCTCCCGCCTCGGTCTCTCTCGCTCCTCCAAGGAAAACCACTTTGCGGACTCTCTCTCGGGCTGTCGGTGGGGTGCACGTGTTGAAGGCTCGGCTGGCTTGCTCGGCGTGCATTGATCGCGGCGCGACCGCGTATATACCCACTTCAAGGATATGCAGCAGCAGCAGCAGCAGCAGCAGCCCCGTTTCCTCCTCCGGCGGCGGCGGCGGCGGCGACGGCGACGCACACAGACGCCGAGCCAACACCGATATCCTCCTGCGGCCTCGTCGCCAAAGGGGGACACATTATCGGGCTTTACGAGCCATATCGATCGAATTTATCCTTCCGAGCGACACGTCCCTGCGCAGCCCGACACACCCTCCTGCCGGCGGACAGGAGCGCGCTTTTATTCGGCTTTTTGTTATTCGCCGGCACACGGCGCCGTTTAATTATTCACTTCTGCGCCGGATTTCCAAAAGAACTCCCTCTCTCTCTCTCTCGGCTATCTCCTGAAAAACCGTAGGGGCAAGCCGCGACACGACGAGAGAGCATCGCCGGCCCGCTGCCGGGGGGGTCGCGCGCTCCCGCCCGCCCGCCGACGGAGGAACAAATTAAATTTAATGGCCCGAATTAGTGGCGGGCAACGAAGCGGATAGCCAGCCTGTTTGGCGCGCGCGCGCGCTCCGTATATATAAAACCTGGCCCGATAATTATGCCGGATCCAGCGGCGATACTTCGCGGCCGATATTGACCCAGATTTTTGACTTCGCCTCGCGAGATAGAGGACATCGGACAAAGCATATTAGCCCAGCCGAGACGCGGTGATATAACGGGCAGTCAGCCGGCTGATATCGGCGCGCGGCTCCGCACGCACACACACATACACACACAGGCACACACGCTCGTGCGGCTGTAACTCTACACTGCGCCGGGCGTAGTGCCGCCGGCTCTGGGGGATATAAGGGATGAGACGAGCGAGCGCGAGGGGTGGAGACCGACTGTTGGATTCGTATCCCCAGGGCTTTACAGCTGTCGCGGAGCCAACACCTATATATATATATATACGCGGGGGCGACAGAGCTCGGGCCGAGCGTTCAAGAGGACCGGCCCGCCCGTAAATTAAATATACATTGTCGATAAAAATGCGCAGCTATGCGGGCCACTCGGCCGTACTCGCCTTTACGAGGTTTCGCGGCCGGCGATCGCCGGTGGTGGCCCGCAGGGAGCACACAGCGCCCGCGGCTGGATTGCGTCGAATCTCGGGGATTATTCGCGCAACGCTCGGCGCGAGCCGGCCTGCCGGGACTCGAGGAGCAGCCGAGACTCCGGGCCCCGAGCGCAAGGAACGCCGGCACTTACTCTCGCTTATTGATATTCCGCAGCGATCCGTCATTCGAGGCGAGAACGACGGCGGAGAGAGAGGGTCTCCCGCGGACAGGGCTCTCCATCAATCCACTCGGGCGGCCGAGAGAGGGGGGGGGGGAGAGAGAGAGAGTGAGGCTAACGCTCCCCTCGGGCCATGGCTGCCGCCTAATAGGGCGGCCGGCTTCAAAAGTCCCGGGACCCGCCGCCACCGCAATCTAAGAGGGACAAGCGTGGAAAGACACTCGAGAGAGGCGCGATCAAATTCGGGGGACGACAGATGCACGCACGCATATACACCGCGGCTCTTTACGACGAGAGCTCCACCCGCCGCGGAAGGAACGGAAATCCTTCGATTACACGCAGTCAAACTCTCTTTAGCCCCCCCCCCCCCCCCCCCCCCCCCCCCCCCCCGGTCAAACTATTGCGATGTTACTCTTACCAAAGTGTGGACACCCTTCAATCTCAAGAATAAATTGTAATTGATGAAACGCGGAGCGGCGTGACAGATGGAGCTAATGATAGCCAATGCTCGAACGATATATTGGCTTAGGGCGTATAATATTTTTCTGCCAGAGATCACAAAGTTGAAATACGCGGCTGCCGTACGAGCCGGGCTCGCTAAATTTTTCGCAGCTGCGATATTTCCACGCATCTCTTGGCGATAATGAAAATGTTCGAGTGTTATGAACGAAGCGACAAAGAATGCTAACTGCACGCGAGATGCGAGAGATTTCTAAAGTTTTTTATTATTAGGTGCGGTGGCTCGGAAAGCTTTGCTATGAATCAAAATTAAAGTCGCTTTAAGGTAAGTTTCTCGTTTGTCCGCGCGGAGAACTTTTCGAAACATTATGCAGTTTATACGCAGGTCGGGCGATAAATCTCAGCTCATCAAAAAATAGTAAACTATCTCTCATAAACAGGTGGTTATAACACGTGACATGTGCAAACGTGCGCCGCTATATATAACCCATTCGTTACCGCGTCGTCGTTTTCATTGCGGGCTACCGTTTTCCACCATCAATATCGCATTTATTCGCGGCGTGTATTTTTTCCAGCCCCCTCTCCCAGTTTTACGAAATCAGCGTCCAAAAAGAGGCGAGGCAATAATTTACGCCGATCGGAAGCACACATCCCTCCGCGAGAAGAAGCGAGCCGCGGCACCATATCCCGTTTGGAGAATAGCCTACGGGCCGCGGCGCAATTTACGCAAGCGGATATAGTTTGTACAGGTGTGCGAGCGCGCGGCTAAAATTGGCGGTTCTCCGATGTCGCGCGTCCTTCGCCAACCCTCGGCCGTATCACGCACGCGGCGCCGCATTATAAACGAACGCCGCGTCGTCGTCGACGCGAACCAGCCACTTGACGCCTACGGCCGTATCACCGCGCCGTGCTCGCTCCCAGCCCGATATATACTTTTCACCTCCTAACTTTCGAGATATTTTTCGCGCGTTCCCGGCTAGCTCGCGACACCCCCGTATATACACCGTGTAAGCAGCCGCGACTTTATCTCCTCCTCGGCGCACCTTGCTCGCTGCACTGCTATATACTTCTGGAATAGGGTTCGTCGCGATTACGGCGAATCGATATAAGCGGCGACGACGCGACGATTCGAGCGCAGAGGAGAGAGAGAGAGCTAATCTTCGATAGGTCGAGAGCGAAACTAATATCTTGGATTTGCAATTCATTTTTCGGATGCGAAGTTAACGAAATCGATTTTTAAGCTCGAACGATTATTCAAACGAGCTCGAATTTTGAAGAAAGTTGTCGGGAGTTTCCCCCCGAGGCGCCGGATAAGTCTTAGCACCCCGGAGCGGAATGCTTGCATAATCGCGGCCGCAAAGTCTTTCTTACGTCGGGGCTTTGTTCGTCGCCGACTCCGGGAAGCCCTTCGCAATTACGCAAAATTCGGGCGTAGGCTCCGCGGGCGGGGCGAGAGAGAGAGAGAGAAAGAGAGGGTCGTCGCGCTCGAATTGAATATGCATATTCATATAGGCGTACGCGCGAGGCACGTCACGATCGTGGCGGAGCGCTGCAGCCAGGCGGAAAGCGACGACATCCACGCGCAATTGAACTTTTCGCTTCTGTCTGGGCTGGCTCCCCGTGCCTCCCCCCCCGAAAGAGAGGCACTCTGCGCGTCGGCCTCCATCTCGGTGGCTCCTTTGTCGGGGCGGCGGCAGCGGCGGCGGCAGCCACCCCCTATCGCTTTTCGTCATCCCTCGTAAAGCGTCCGAGAGCGAGCGGCGCCCCCCCTCGGAGCTGCGAGAGCGCGGAACCGGGCTCTCGGCGCTGGGCGGCTTACCGGCCTGAAGGTGATAAAGAGCGAGAGAGTGAGGGATTCGATAAAAAGGCGGACGGCTCGACCTAGCCTAACCCGTCGTTTATCTTGGATTTTCTCGAATTACTCGGCATAAATCAGCCGCCTTTTTCTGATTCGACTGCCGGGGAGGGCATTCCGCCGAAACCTGACTTGCGAAAACACGTTCCGGAGAGTGTTTTCTTTGAGGCGAGAGCCTCTATGTATATATGTGTGTGTGTGTATATCGGAGGCACTGCACAAAACTGGGTCAGCCACGGCAAAACAGCAGCGGCGCAGCTCGCTTTCTAACTGCAGATGTCTTTTCATTAGAGCGGGACAAACTTATACTTCCGCTCGTGTTGTTCAAAGTTCATTCCGACGGCAAAGTCCGCCGCCACCGCTAAACTGCGGAGCCTTCGACCTCCGAATTTATTGAAAAATTTCACCGCGAGAGATATTCCGCTCGGCGGTCCCGCCGCGCGGCAGCGAGCGAGCGAGAAGTCCGGTCCAGGGGGTTTTGAGAGAGAGAGAGAGCTGCGACGCGCTCATTGAATCTCGCTTCCGCAGCGCGGCTTTTTCTCACGCGATCCGCCGCCGTCGCAGCATCGCCCCTCGGCCCGTCCGAAACCAGAATCTGCGCAACCCCTTCGGCATTCGGAAGTATCTCGGAGTATCTCTCGCCGCTTGACCGTTGTCCAGTTCTCAGCAGCATCCCCCCGCCTGCTCGTGAGAGAATCACTAGGCGGCGGCAGGAACTGGTCCAGTCGAGCCCGCGAATCGAAGATTCGACTGCCCGGGAGTGGGGACGATCGCTCTCATGGGCCTCTTTTTGCCACTTCCGACTGGCCTCTCTCTCTCATTTTAGTTTCGACTTTGCTTTATTGCAAAAGGACGTGCTTCGCCTTTGCCCAGTATCATCTTCGTCTTTTATTATTTGCGCAATAATTAATAAAGTTCAAAGTGCCAAATATCTTAGTGTGCTTCTAATTATTATTTTTCTAGTTTTTATTTATTTATTTATTTGAGTTGAACGGGAAATTTTCAATTTTTAAACTGTGCGCGTCTAAACGAAACTTATCTATCCCCTGCAATATAAGTACCCGATTAACACTAAAAGTTTTTCAATATTTTAATAATAATTTTTAATACGTAAAAATCATTTTCGGCTATACGTATATATAAATTAACTATTAATTTTATTTTCTAAATTATTTTGACGTTTGAGAGTTTTCATTTTTAAATTATTTTCTTTACTTATTAAATTAGTTTGTTTCCTTCCTGATCGTAATTTCAAATTAAAGTTTACTTCAAATAAGATATTTCCTGTAAACAGTGTTTGAATATTCCAAAAAATGAATTCTAAAAAGAAGTACATTCTAAAAAAACAGATAAAGTTTATTTAAAAAAAGACTGGAATTTTAATTTCCGTATTGAAAAACCAAAAATTGTCGTGTAAAAATGCAATAGCCCGGCAAACTTTATATAAAATTTATTTAAACACACTAAAAAAGCCATCCGAATACAATTCGTGCACGTAAGAATCGTACAGATTTTAATTGTGCGCGCTTTAGAACAGTCAAATATATACGTAGATTTCAGGAATGCTAAAGCGTGTACGATGTTCGAGTGTACAATCCTTACGCGCATAAACCAAGCCGTGCCCTAAAAAAAATGACGTTTTTTCGAAGAAATAAAAGCGAAAATAACGCGCGTCCGTATTAATAGACGATGAAGGTGGTCCGTAAGTAAATCTTGTCGGAAAGTTAGCTCGGCTATCGCAATAAATAAAAAGAGAAAACGTACAAGTGTCTGCGGGTAAAGGATTAGTTTTCGGCGACACGACGCACCCGCGCACTCCGGGGGCGGGGGGGGCAATAATCGCGCGGGGGTGCCGTGGCGCATAGTGTTTCAGGGCTTTG
>UCOL01005003.1:0-12864 GCA_900474335.1 Ormyrus nitidulus
CCCCCCCACACTCCTTTGTTGAGCTTTTTCTCCGCGGTTGCAAAATGCTGAGAACACGAATTCACAATGAAATATATAACGCGATCCGCGAAGCCGGGGAGGAAGATACGTATACAACTATGTTGAAGTCGTAATAACGGTAATGGCGACTTCTTGTTTGGAAACTTCGCCGTTTACATTGTCTCTTTGTCGATTGCGTTTACGTAACTTCTTCTCGCTCTTTCTCCCGATTGTTACTTCTTTCTCCGAGAAGATGCGATCGATTTATAATCGCAAAGTGAATTAGCACCGTGTAGATTCAAACAAAGACGTCCGCATTAAATATTAATCAGGTTTCAGCGGGGCTAGAAGCGTCCTCCATTGTGGTGCAACCTTTATATCGGCGTATAAGTAAGTCGTCGTTGTGAAAGTGCTTTTAAACCGGTTTCCATAATTCACTTTAACGAAGAGGTAAATTTTCATAATTCAAATAGCATTTTAAATCAACTTCCTTTTAAAAAAATTTCCATTTCAATCTCCGTGTACAGAGACGCATACTTTAAACGTGTACGTACAAGTACACATGCATGCATGCGCAGAGGTTGTATAAGTTACTGCGCAATTAATTTTTAAATAAACGGTTTCCAAGAAAACCGACTCTGTTTTCAAAAGGGAACTTGCAGAACTTTCCCCGAAACGAGAAGGTTAAAATACTAACTACATTATCTTCGTTAGCAACAACTTTGCCGAGTCTGAAAAGTCTCGTATAATTAATATTTTTACATCTTTCTGAATTAGTCGTGATTAATGTCAAGTACTGACGATTGCGAAAAGGCTTGAGAAGTGAAAAAATTAAGAAATACTTTGGAAGTGTGCCTCGAACAATGGCTATTTAAAAACGTGATACGCGGTGAAAAATGAATGGGTGAAACGTATATACTAGCGGAAACTTTCTAACCAAAACTTTTACATTTAATTATTTTTACAACTACAAGCTGAAATTTCACAGATTCCTGACAGGAATGGACTTTTCTAAAGCTAGATAAAAACGGAAGATTGAAAACCTTTTCCATTTTTTTCTCTTTTCCGCTCAGGCGACGTAGTAAAGTTATTATTAATAGTGTTTCACAGGGCTTTTACTACAGTAATTATTCTACATTGTCGAGGATTTTTCATTCTCGAAACTGTTTGTTTGCGCGTTTATCAGTTAAGGCGAAATATAGCAATTTTTTGTCACCTAC
Organism: Ormyrus nitidulus; assembly: GCA_900474335.1. Taxonomy (NCBI): domain Eukaryota; kingdom Metazoa; phylum Arthropoda; class Insecta; order Hymenoptera; family Ormyridae; genus Ormyrus; species Ormyrus nitidulus. Next base: position 1,221 of record UCOL01005003.1, read on the forward strand.
GTTTGCTTTTTCGCGAAAATTTGATTGTCTTGTTTGTTTTACCGTTTTTGCACCGCCAATTTCGTTGTTCACATTCGATGCGAACAGTACTATGGACTTTACGTGGATGATTAATAATTTTAGTTCAAATCGAAGTTCACGTTGATGATAATATATAAAAAGGATAAGTTATACAATGTCCTCGGCGATGAGTTTGTGCATTGAAAATAAATTCAGAGTTTTATTTCAAAGCGGTAGGACATACAGAAGTCTAATTTTAAAGCGAGCAAAATGAAAAGACCTGATTGAAAGTTTTTGCATTCATTTAATTCCGATAAAACTTTTTTTACGTACATTTTTAATATTACACGAAGTATTATAAATGCTTCTTTTTCTCCGCTCTTCCGCTACAATTTTCTATTTTTCTCCGTTTCCTTCATTCTACGCCGTTCTCTCTTTCTTTAACGAGATTTATCCTGATTCATCGCGCTCGTTAAAAGTTTTATAGTCGCACAATGACGAATTTACGATGTCTTGGAGAAATTCTGACGACGGTAACTACTGGTGTACGTTATTGCGTTAGCGGAAGCTGAAATATCCCCTGAACGTTGAACTAATACTTCCTCTGATGTTACAGCAAATGTCACCTGTGCCAAAGTTTTTAACTGACACTTTGCGAGCGGCTTTGTAAATAAATTTCATTTTCTACTTTAGTGCCTATTTGTAGAGATGATTTGAAGAATAAAAAATCGCGAAAGCAAGAGCTCAATGTTCCTCAAAGTTAAAGATTCAGTATCTTTCTTTAAATTCCATCAAGAGACTATACGAAGAAAATGCATAAAGTCCAATTCAAAGTCTTGCGCAAACCTTTCAGTTCATCCCTCCCCTCGTATTTTAATAAAATTTAGTTTCCAGAAAGTTTTAATATAATTCCGGCTACAACACATAAGATATTATGTTTCACGAAGTCGTAAAGTTGTTTTAGATTCCCACTATTTTCTAGCAAATTGCTTTTCCTATAACGGCGTTTTGACTCGATTTTAATACTTCAAATACCGCTGATTGTTATAAAAATTAACAATACTTTCATTTCGCGTAAAGCTGCTCTTTTTTAAATATAAAAATTAAGCCAATATTAAAAAAAAGCATGTAATTAATATTTTAGAACGTTAAAATATCTATGAAAATTCATAATTTTTATAACCAGAAATGGTATTATTCAAAAATCATTTTTGTTTGAATAAAACTCTGATGATTAATATTGATGGATATAGTCAGAATTTACGATTAAAAAACTTTTCAAACGTCAATATTTATTCGCAAAGAAAACGTTTCGCGTGTCGATATCTATATAAAGTTTTTCTTTTAAGAAATTGCTAAGAAATTTAAACTTTACAATTTTTCTCTTCGACACTATTGATATTACGTACATACAGAATACTGTTCAACGATTGATTTTTCTCCTGGAACGTCAGTTATTATATATTTTTAATTACTTTTCAGTTTATCTGAAAAGTATGAGAAATGTATGATCTGCTCAAGTAAATATTGAATGGTTCTATTTCGAGCAACAGATTCTCTTGAATATTGCACCCGAGAGCCTGAACGAACGATCAATCCAATGTCTAAACACGATTGTTACAAATTTAAATAAATTAAAAAAAAAATCCTGTTGTTCTAAAAAATATATCGTTTTTTTCTTCGAATAAGTTAAAAAAAAAAAAAAATTGCCACTTCAAAACGGCATCGCATAATTTCATCAGCTCGATAATAAAACGAGTTCAAGACCGGCAGAAAACGACTTGACGGCATTCACCGAGAATTTCTACGTAAATCCTTGGCAATTTCCGGTGGCGGAGCGCATCTTTTTTTGCCATTCGGTCGGCTGCATGCCGCCAGTGACATATTCATTACGGGATCCCTCGAAAGAGAGCACAGTCAGATAGAGTTCACAAAGAGAGAAAGGTAAAGAGAGTGGGGGGAGTAAGCCCTTAATTAGCGGCATATATATGTAGGAGTTTTAGCGATCAATCGATCGATCGGCGAACTGACGAGCATCGATCGATCGATCGACCGCCGACATCTCTGTCCCCACGGTAAAGGCCTCTTCTCCCCCGTCATCCGTCTCTCTCTCTCTCTCTCTCTCTCCCTCTTTTCTGCTCTTTTATTATTCCTTCATCTCCGAGGTGGTCCAGGCGGCTCAGCCGCAGCGCCGCCGCCTCCCGGTGGTCCCTACGGTGAAGGTTCGCCCCGAGCCACGCGGCCCGCGAAACGACTAATCAAACGAACTGCTTCATAAATTAATTAAAGGCACGAGCGGCCGATTGTAATGCGAGCCCTATTTAATTGACGTGTTTCGCTCGCTTTTTCGAACGATTTATCAAAAACTACGCCGATCGGCGCTGCCATACGTTCCGCCTGGCGGTTAATGAGCCGCGCGTTCGCTTTTTGCTAAAGTCGTTCGTTATGTAATGGTAAACGGGCATGTAATCTTTGCTTTTTTCAATTTCAAAATAATGCTTCGGGCTCGTAATGACTGTTCTTGTTTTATTAATTAACAAACTATTTGCCAAATGAATTTATCCATTAGAATTAGCAATCGCGTAAAAGTCACTTCGAGTATAATCTGATTTTTACGTTATCCCCGAATTTCCGTAGACTATTTTTTATAGTATCAAATGAGGCAACTGTAACTGATTTGAGTAAATTAATTATTTCTCGAATGTTTGCCTGCAGAATCGTGTAAACAATATTAGAAGCGTTAGAACGTGGGAGTAAAGCGCAAGAGAAAGTACTGGAAAAGAATAAAGATATTTTAATTTGAGTTGCAGTGAAGGATAGACGTTCGCCAGGAATTTACAGTTATCATGCAGTTACCGCAGCTAATTGCTAAAAATCCAGAAACCTTTGCATACCCCGAGAGAAGCATGACGTTAACAGATAGAGAAAGAAATAAATTGCTAACATGTTACATTCGTGCAGCTGTACGTAATGAGCAATATTTTGTCTTAATTAATTTACCTGCAATATAATCGACTCTCGTGCGCAATAAATTGTTCTTCGCAGATAGTGGTATATCATCGTGGTTAATAATAGCGTTCACACATTTGCATATTCACCGTGAAGAGAGAGTTTTGCTTAGTTTTTGAATGGGAGCGGAATGCTGATTTCATTAAAAAGTAAACCGTTAATTTAAAGAAGAGACTAACTGCAGTAAAACGTCAAAGGATATAAATTGGAAGTGAACCAAAACTTTCACCATTAAAACTTTCAAACATAAATATACGCTTATTAAAGTAAATTTAAACTGTTTCCTTTTTAAATAATCGATTCGATGTTTATCGTCATTATTTTTTATTTCAACGTTTATCTATAAAATATACATTCCTATTTATTTTAATAATAACATTATATCAATAAATTTTAATTTTTATGTTGCAGGTGAGTACTAAAAAATGATTTCGATTTCTGGCTCATTTGATATACGTAAGTACAAACCTAGCTGCTTATCTAATTTAGGCCTGCAATAATATTTAAAATTTTAGAATTTATGCAGTTTGGCAATTTATTGTTTTATAGGTCCTTGCCTTTATGCGCGACATAACGGGTTATAATTAAACTAGAACTCGTTACAGTATGTTTGCTGCACATCATAATTAAACGCAGTAACCGTCTTATGGGTAAAGTCTATTAACTTCGACTATGCAGGATTTTAAGTTTAAATGTCCATAAAAAACTTAATCACACAGACATCATTAAATTTTAGTGATTTGAATATAAATCCTGGTTGAATTGTTTGTCCTTTTTTTATATTTCTATATTTTCTTCTAAATTAGTGCCAATTTTTTCCATGAAAAATTCGTTCAAAAGCAGCGATGGCTAAAATTTCGAGGTCAGAAATTACAACCTGAAAAAATCCTGCTAATACCTCGTTCCAAGGCTTACGGACACGCCGAATATTGGCTGAAAATTTCTTGGTAGTTCCCCCGTCATAAGTCAATTTAACCCCACCGCTGGAAAATCCGGGAAAGCCGACAAAGTCGTTGCACAGCCAGAAGCTGCACTTCGCACATGCACAAATAAAGCGCGAATCTCCTAAAGATTCATGAGCGCAGGGGGAGGGAGAACAAATTTTTCCGACTCTCTTTTCGTCTGCAAAATCGAGCGCGCGATCCTATCTCCGCTGGACAATAAGCCGTAAACTTGAATTTCCATTAAACAAACGCGTTTCTCGACCGCATGGTTACAAAATGAGGATAGAAAGAGAGAAGGAACGGGAGAAGAAAAGAAAGATCGAGCGCGGCGCCGAGAGAGACGGGGGGGGGGGGAGGGGGGAAGGTTAATAAAATGAAAGCGGTGGGGGTAAATACGGATAAAAGGAGGGGAGGGAAGGGAGGCATAAACGGGCTACCATAATCGTTTCGCGAGAAACTTGGAATAAATTGCACCATAACGATTCTCGTTAAATCACTGTAGCAACAGCGGCAGAGCTCGCGAATTCCTTTTTCTTATCCTCTTTATTTCTGCGTTTCTTCCCCCTTTGTCTTTGCCTCTTTCTTTCTCCTTCTCCGCGATCTTTGCCTTCCCGTTCTTCAAGGAGAGGGACAAGAAGCCCGAGCGAAAACAAGAGGAAATAAGAAGAGAGAAAAGCGCGTGAGATGGGGGTTTTAAAAAAACGAAAGGAAAACTTATAAAGAACACAAAAGAAAAGTTTTGAATTGAATCGTAAATATACCGTTAATTGGATGGCTAAAGTTGCATGAAATGAGTTTCTCTTTTGCCCCCTAGTAGAGCCGGCTTAACAGGCCTTGCGTAATGATTGTTATGGGAAAAAATTACAAGCTAAAGATATCTCTTTCGTTGTCCGTAATTTCTGTATTAATTTCTGAAATCGCACCACTTTAAAACATTTATGATGTTCTCGTGTTTGAAGATATTTGTTTGCCAGTTCTTCGAGAATTTTAATTATATTCTAGACGGGGGACTAGAAAAGAACTTTTAACTCCGTGAACTAGAAATTCTTTCCATTAGATAAACGAGGTTAATCGAGAACATTTTCGAATAATCTCGGGAGGAATTTATTTATCCTTTACTGCTTAATTTAAAAATATATTGATAATGAAAAATAATGAACTTATTAATTTAATCATATATTGTTAATGCTGTATACTTTTATGTTATAATAAAATAACTTGATTTTGCTTCTCTGAACAAAATATGGGAATTCCATGAAATATTTTATCAATCAAATCGATGCGGCTTTCTAAAACTAATAATAGGAGATAATGATTTCTTTAAAAACGAATTTGATTTACGATCACTTGAAAAGCCGATCCGTTCGGTTAATCTTTGTTAAGACATGAAAAGCTCGTCGGTGTAAATCATGCCGGCGAACCACAATCTGGTCAATCGGAGAGGAAAAGAAGTGCAGCGAAAGAGCAACGAAAGAGATCTGGTTCTCAGCATCTGCGAGAGAAAAAGGACAGCTACAAAGGAGAAATGAATCTTCGTGTCGAGTGCATAATTCGTAGATTTCGATGAGCAAGAGTTCAGGTAGGTTTGCTTTGAAATCAATCTATTGAATGTTTAAGGATAATTTGAGTGAGGTATTAAGACTCCGATTAAAAGGTATCAAAAAAGCTATTATCAAGAGCAACGGTTTCATTTCAATTTAATGCATTATTAAAAAAATATATCGTGAAATTGAGTTACTTGAATTAAAAGCAATCAGAAATACATTTTTAATTAAAATTCAAATGGATTATTTAAGCTTTAATCTGCAGAATAGTATTGTCGACATTATTCGTTAATCAAATACCGAATATAAATTGCATTTTTGTCATTTATTTTTACTTTTTTAGCATTATCTTTCAAATAAAAAATAGATATAAGTGCAGCATAAGTATTCTTCTAATTAAAAAAGAGTAATTATTCAACATTATACTTTCACAACTCTTTTTGCTTTAGATAAGAGACAAACTTTCTAAATTTATACTTGACGCTCTGTATGAATAACCAGGCTATAAAAGTCCAACTTTTAAAACAAACTACGTTTATACTTTTCTTCAATTTGTTTTTAAAATTCAGGTTGACTTAATATTTTCAAGCAATGCATCACGCTCAAAACACTTCCTCAAAAGAAGCCAAGATTTATCAGAAAAATAATTAAAACTCTGAAAGCAGGACAAAACGTACATACATAAAATCCTCGACGAACTCTTTCGGTTTGGCCGACTGCTCTTGGCTCAGGGTTCATTGACCTCTCGAGAGCTCGTAAAAACACGGGCTTTATCCAAAATTATCACATCGCGCGAGATAAAGAAAGCACTCCCTTATCCTCCTCGTATGACTACGAGCATAACGTCGACTAGACCGAAAGTGCATTTGGGAGAGTAAAAGAATGGAAGCCCAGAGAGCGCTCGAGAGCGTTCGAGCGTTAAAGATCGCGGCGAGATGGCAGCTCGAGATAAAAGGGAAAACAGCCGATAAAGGGAGATTAGCGGTGTAGGAGCCTCGGATATCGGCCGGGGGTGCAAAGGGTACGGTATACGCACAGCCCGGTCGCACACACATGGACCCGCGCGAGAGAATATAGATACGCGGCGCTTGCAAGCCGGCTTGTAGATGGAATTAAGATAAATCGCGTCTGCCAGCTTGATTTATGGAAGAGCGAACTAACTATGCCTCGTTAGAGCGCCGGGGAGGGAGAAAGAGTGAGCACAACGACATGCCGAAAGTGGCTGCATGCGTGTGCGGAACTCTCTGCCGAGCTGCAGCGGCGAGAGATGGAGATGTTGCTCAACGCCCTGCACCTGTGCGATATTCCGATCGATTGGCCGTTCCGCTGCCGCCTTTCTTTCGGGGGGGTTGACGCTTTGCTTGGGCTTTTCGGCTCCCCCCACCCCCGACGGATCGCAATTGAGTCTTATCGTTTCGGACTGAATTCGAGGGAACGTCGATGCGACTTGGGTGTTGTTTACTTTCCGTTGAAGAATTTGTCAAAATAATTGTGGATGATATTTTCGTAAGTGCAATCCGTGATTTAGCACCAAATACAAACAAAGACGTACTACGTTATCTTGAGAGTTTAAATACCTTTCATAACTTTCTCTCTATTGAAGAAGATAAATAACGCTTTTTCAAATGTATTCTCTAAAGTTCTAAACTATGATGATATTGATCTCAACTTTGAACAGTATTTCACATTCACGTAGTTTCTTTCCCTGAAAATTGATAGCAATCTCAAAAATGTTTTTTTCAGAGATTTAGAATAGAAATCTTGAACCTTCCGTTATTTAAGTAAAATAAATAAGAGGCAAGATAAAGAAAAATTTTTTAATAGAAAATAAAAGGCTTAACCAATATTATTATGACGAATTTTATTGCCGCACAAGTTTTCGAAAGAAAATTGTTTAATATGCGGATCAAATTAATGTAATGCATTTTCTATAAATTATAGAGAGTTTAATCTTATTGATTCAAGTCCTCGATCGAAACAAACAATTTTTAAAGGTATTATTACTTAAAACTTTGTTGACCTGGAAAATTTCAAGTTATACAATCACAAATAACTTAACTTTATGAATTCATAAAGTTAAGACGTTTCAAAACAAAAAAAAAGTTTAATGTCAATAATATATTCTTTTGAATGGTTCTTAACGAGTCCTATAATGCTGCATTATCTTAATTTACGATTTACATCTTCTATTTTTAAACCTGGTAGCCAGAAGTCATTTGCGTAGTAAACATTGCACAATTTAAATTTTAAATCAGTGCCTACCTTTTATTAATTCACGCATTCGTTACGATTGTACGATTTAGAAATTTTCTAAATCGTTCTTAAAATAGTTTCAGGTTTAAAGCAATATGCTTTTGCAGTCACGTTTACATTCGAATTGTCTTTGAATCGAAAGAATGTTATCGATTTTTAAAACAGCTATATTCTATTTAAGAGAAAGTATGTAATTGCAACACGTTTATCTTTATTGCCTTCCACATCGTCAGAGTTTGTCGTTCAAAAATGTCCTAGATATTGCTGAAACAAGTCGCAAGTACCATTTCGCGATTTCAGTCGGCCATTCATTCTGCTAAAGAAACATTAATGGAAGATTGGAGATGAAAAATTAATATAGATAAAATAGCGATTTACCGCGGCGGCATTAAATTTCTATCTTTCACACACCGAGTAGTTACACTCGACTTTCTAAGTTTCGTAAAATAAAAACTTTTTCACACTGCTGCTCCTATTTTCGAGCAAGCACATACTTCATTATTCATGTACTATGAGAAACTATCGGATCTCCGTAAGTTGCTGCAATATTTTCATGTTAGTCTTGTAAAGTATTCTCGTGCGGTATGTCGGAGTCTTTCACATTATACACTAATAACAGTATTAAGTATACCGTATCAAAGCAAAGAAGTCGTATCGGAATTTTTTTGCAAAGGACTCGAACGATACTTAGTATGACACAAGAGGCAGCTTGGAAAAAGGAACGAGAAGTCGTTGCGGCTGCATATATAGCAGTAATGCTCGGTATTGATTTTTCTCACTGTTCTACGTGATAAATAGCGAAAGAGGCATTTACCTCTGGAGCTCGAACGGTTATTGTAGTGATTAGCCTACTTCTTTTAACTGCGTTTCAATTATTTCAGGTAATCTGGTTCATTACTGTGGTAACGAATTTAAGCTTGTCCAAGTTTTTTTACTCCTATATCCGATGTATTTATTGAACGCTTTCTGGCAGTAGTCTGATTTACGATTATTGTAGTTTAAGCAAACGAAACGTGGGTTTATTTTACGACGCCGGCAGGCTCCATTGTTGTTCCGAAATAGGAAAAATCCATTTTCCACGCCGAATTTCTTTCTTCGTGGTCTTCTTCGTAAATCAAATTAGGTCTGTCTACCGTGAATGTAATTTCGCAGTTTAAACTCACCGCTGCTTTGAAGAAGCCATTGTACTGATTCACATTTTGCCTTTTCATCGCCAAATATGGACATGCTACTCTCGAAACCTACATAGTTATATTATCTCTCTTTTATTCTACATTACGTTACGCAAGATCTTATTTAGAACAACAATAAACATATCATTTAAATAAATTCAGAGAAAGTCGACTTGAAATCTAAAAAATCGCAAATACCACTCAATTTCGCAATCTGCATTATGCCACAACTAGAAATCGCATTAATCGAAGTAATGTTGAAACGAGAAGAAATCTTGACATTGTCCATCATTCGACATAGGAATATTGAGTGCTATGCTAATTATATTATTCAATGCACTTGCTATTGGCATTCTTGTCAATAATCAAATCGAATTGTGTGTAAGAAGAGAGTATGACGCAGAACGTTGTCGTTTATATTGAAACACGTCTTGTAAAAGAAAAAAATTATTGGGGCAGAAAGCGCTCGACGTTGTTACGAGTTACTGAAAACTTAATAAATCATGCCGCATTGCCCTTCCAATATACAACTCCAATAAAGGGGAAAGACGAAAGTAAGAGATTTTTTAATTGAATTTAAACGCAAAAAAGGAAACTTAGAGTCCCTACACGAATTAGTCATTCAATCATCAGGCGAGTTATTTTCTTGGCAGTCGACAGCTTGCATTCAGGCGCAGCATCCTTCAAAAACCTGTTTTGCGTCGCGGCTGATACACATAACGCGAGTCCGTTGTTCTCAAGTTCGACTTTTTCATTGTGCCTGAGTGCATTTACATATGCAGTGCTTACCCTAAAAGTTATTACTTTTCCCCGCGCTGAGATAATAATTGTACAAGGTCTGTACAGCGCTTTCTGAGATAACACGGTTTGATGAGCTGAATAATGCATGCTTTAATGAAGTCAGCATTTTTCTTTAAATACACCGAGGGTGTTTGCTGGAAAAGTGAGCACGTTGCGAGTGACGGGAGTGGTACATTTAATAAGTGACAGAATTCATAAACTTTTTTATTTTTTGTATGAAAAGCTTTTATAATTTAATGTCAACATCTTATTTCCTTTCGAATTCATTACGTATTGTTGTGCGTAAGCCAAGTTCGAAAATTCATTAATTATTTCCTTCTGATTAGCGATGCGCATGAACATTTCACTTTATTGCGTTGGTCTATAAATTAATAGTGTTGTGACAGTTTTATGTTTATTTTAATGTAGTATAACGCTTGGACCGTACATTTTCATATTGATATAATGTTTATGAATTTCTAGAAATTCCTTTTTGCAATTTTCAATGAAAATACATTACTAAATTGTTTTTAAATATTTTAACGATATGAATTGACAAATATTTACGATACTGAATGCAAATAATTCATATACTTATTATAATAACTCTGCCAACGTTTTAACGCTAAAGTAATTTTTTTAATGTAAAAATATTATGCAGCAGAAACAAGCTTTCGAAAAGTAAAATTTGCGTACTTGAATAAAATCCCAATCTGAAAATAACATATGCTAAAGTGCTCACTGAAAGGCTAATTTTTAAATTATGTGCATGCAAATTTGACTCAAAGCATGTACTATATAATGTAAAGTATACAAAGGACATTTTATGTTCTTACAAAATCAAATTTCTGATATTATTTCTTACATTTTGCCTATTAGTATTTATCAACAATAATTTTCAAGAGAATTTATAATCTAATACGATTCTATAAAATTTTTAATAAAATAAGATAAAACTGGCAACTATAACCTTTCCGTTTCCAAATTTTCAAATCAAATTAATTTATCGTTCGATTTTGGTGACTATCCCATTACAATTTTCATCAAAGCGCTTAGTTGGGTAAATTGTAATAAGGAACATCAAAAAGAAACTCGTCAAGCGCACCAACTATTAAAATTCGTATCTAAATAGCGTTCAATCCTGCTCGTAAAAAGCTCGTCAAAGAAGGTAACAACTACCTCTTAGAAAGCACAAGCTCCTTAAACCAAGCTGACCTACGACCGTGTGCATTGTGCACGCACGATTCATTTGGAATAATTGAATTAACATTCCGCAGGAGTCCGCGCATGAGGGCAGCTTGTGTGTGAGCTCTTTGGTGCTAACGTCTCGTTGACACTTGCCGTAACTGCTATCTGAGATCCGTAACAACGTGTCCAGATATGTACTCCTAATTACATCCGCGTGGCCCCTTCCAGCTTAAAATAATGACCCGCTCGCGATTAATCATCACTTAGAGCGCGGATAATGTTTCTTTTATGAATTACCTCGTTACCTGCATTTGACAATGTAGGAAATTTATTATGGTAAACTTTAAAAAGCTGTACATTAACTTTATAGTTTATTAAATTTAAAAATTGATTTGTTTCAATTTCAATATGGGCTATTTTTTAATGTTCTGTATTATCATGTATATATATTAGTTCGCTTCTTCTAATGGAAAACCGTAAAGCCTTCTTTTATTTAAATTATTGCCAAGATAAGTTGTTAAATAATAAATCCGTTTTAAAAGCTTTACATAAGCGTGTACGACATTTGGGTAATGGATTTTCCTGTAACTTTGAGATATATTTTCTAATATTAAAATATGAAGGAAACCGTGTCCGTTCAACCTAACGCTCGATTTTTCAAAAGTTATGTGCTCTTTTAGCAAAAATCTAAGAAAAATCGATTTTTGTTTAATCCCGTATAACTTCTCAATTATTAACGGTACAGTATTTTAAC
>UCOL01005004.1:0-12857 GCA_900474335.1 Ormyrus nitidulus
GGGCGGGAGGGAGATACACTGGCGCTGCTCGTCCGGTCGCAAGATCGCGTATTTTATGACTGCACCGTAAGAGAAGGGAAGAAAGAATCTACACGCGCGGCTTTTTGTGTGAAGAGCATAAATATTTAACGGAATTGTTTGCCGCATCGATTTTAGTCCGTCCTTCTTTTCCTTTTATGGTGACGCGCTTTTTCTTTCTTTTTAGAAAAAAAAAAAAAATTCAAAATGGAAAATCTGCTCGCTGGAATTCAAAGAATTTCAAAAGAGCTTTTCTTACTGTTTTTGTATACCTGCGTCTGTATTTAAAATGCGGAGATTATTTAGTGAGTCGAAAAAGAAAAATCTACGTATGATGTGTTTCTTGTTAGTGTAATCCACTCAGGTTTTATAACTGTGGGACTTTTAAACCTTACTATATTTCTGAGAAAATAGAATTATTTAAAACAGAATATTTTTTTTAATAATCTAAAATGCAATAAAATAAGCAATAGTTCTTCTAACAGATTTATGTATTTAGAGACACGTGTTTACAGATCCGTAGTTATATTATAATGAAAGGGTTGTTAATCCTAACACCGGCCAACTATCTATTTGATCAAACTTCTCTCGCATCAAACTTCAATAGAAACATCGGCTGAAACTTTGAACTTCGTTATTGCAACAAGCCAATAAGCCTACCAAGTTGACTCTGCTGCAAGCACAAATATACTAATAGGCGAGCCCCCGGATGTGGAAAATAGATTAGCCTGGGAGAAGAGGAGTCTTCGAATTTTTGTTCAATGAGCCTAAAGCAGATTGTATTTTTAAAGTACAATTTTATTTTATTATTTTTAGAAGAAATTATTGGGCACACTCGAAAACTTAATAAAAACTTGTATAAAAGTAAATGGAAAGTTCTTAAGTTCGCTTCGTACACTGCTGCTTGGCTTGCAACCTACATTTGCCCTGCGTCTTCGAGAGTCTGCAGTTCCTGACAAGTCAATCTAATTTTCCTAATTTTTCTCTCAACTACAAGCAGATTATATAATTGAAGTCTAAAATTTTGACGCGCTTAAAATCACATCCTCCTCAATAATCTCTCCTTCCAGCGTACTCCCGAAAGATTGAGCGTCACAGAGCAGCTGCTCAAAGCTGTCTGGCTGCGCGCTGTAACAGATATAAGTCGCGGGGGGGCGCACATGCCTGGCATAAGCGTATAGGTGCCTCCGTGGAGTCGCCGCAGCCTCTGCCTTCCGCCCCCCCCCCCGTCGTCGTACACCGCACGCGTATACGATGTACGGAGCAGCGGCTGAGTCCTCCCCCTCCGCCACTCTTACTTAATATTGCAGCGGATTACCCGGAGAGCGCAGGAGGCTGCACCTGAAATCATACACCCGGTGTCAGCTTACCGCGCCGAAGGGAAGACCGCGAATCGCTTTCGGCTAATAAGGTGGAAATTTAGCTCGCTCGAGCACCCGCCGGCTTCGAAAGGCTCGCTAGAAGAAGTGCTTTCGCTGCGAAGAAAAGCTCTTCGGACGCGAGGTTGCTTTAAATGGAGTGAGCGTTTCGAAAAGTGTCGCTAAAGTTTCTGGTTAAAATATAGCATGTTATATAGTATCTGCATGTGTGCTCATAGTGCCTATCACATTTAACATTTAATTGAAATACTACGTAGTCTTGCAAGTACGTGTTAGAGAAGTTACATGTTGCACGTTGTTCTTAATTATTTTACGTTTTTACCACTACTGTTGAGACCACTTTAAACTTACGTTAATGTAGTCATAATTGAATTTACGTGTTCGAACTTGATGCCCGTGTAGTTATGTCCCTTACGATCATGTAAATTCACGTATTTACACGTGGGTTTTGGTGCGAACAGACATAATGGCATATTATTAATGGAAATTGTAATAACTTTGAAAGATTCGGTGATGGTATTGTATTGATGTACCGATCGTCACGCTGACGCGTGTAATTAGACGCCCTTTGACGCGCGTCCTACTCGACACTGCACATTACCCTGACATTCGCTGAAAGATAATTTTTCAAAATCGTACAAATTCTGATAACCAAAGAATTTGAGTACGCGGCAAGGAACTTTTTCAACTTACTTACGCATGAGTTCGGCTCGCCAGTTGCCCAGTTTATCTCCACGTCCGGTGTAGCTGTAGCAGTATCTTTACGCCAGGTCAACGGCAAAGTACTCACTCAACGGAAGTACCAGCCAATGATTGATGAAATAAACTTCTTCAGGCTCTCTATAAATCCGCAGAGTGAACTAGCGCCAGCTTCTTTTATTCATGCTTCTCTCACGCAACGACTTCTCACTACACAAGAGCTGGCGCGTGCCACGTTTTCCTCCTCCTTCATCTTCCGCCCGAGTCTTATCTCTTTTTTTCCTCCCTTTTATGTCTCTTGCATTTCTTCCATTCTGCTCACCTTTTTACCCTCGCCGTGTTTATTCCACTTTTTTACCCTTGTCGATTTTCTCACCTTTTTTGCTTTGCTTTTCCGCGTGCCGTACGGTTTTATCACCTATTTATGTTTTACATATAAGAATGCAAAGCGTTTCCTTTAAAACATGATTTTTTCTTAAAGAAATTTATGCCAGCACTTGGAATTACAAACATATATTAATATATGGTATGGCTACGGTAGCTTAATATTAAGTTAACGTATCCATTATTGTTTCTTGGAAGTGGCTGAAGCAACAAAATTGGGTTCGATGTAAGAAATCAGCAACAAATTAGCAACAATACAACAATAAATACTGTCCAGTGTTAAGAAGCGTGCATTGGATATTTTGTATTTTGGACTGTATCTAGAAGGTGTGCCGGTTGATTCCTCTATTAGGAGTTTTGAGGATTGATGGTTGCACCTCTTAAGAGCAACAAATTAGCAACAAATTATGCTGCCAGTCTCGTACTGATATCTTTATCCGGTCAGGAGAAACAGCGAGTGTTACCTTATCCATTGTTTTTCGGGAACGACTCAATAAATTAGCAAAAAAATATGTATATGATTTGATTATGGGCTTATGAAGGTGCTACGGTATCTTAATATACGTGAATTATAAAATTTTAAAGATTTTCAAAAAGTTAACATTAGAATCGATCGAAAAAGTTTGTACAAAAAAATGCAATTTCTTTAAAGTTATATTAAACTTTAGAACGAATTGCAAGATTTCATAAAAACAATATAAAATAAGTTAGCCGAGTCGACTTACCTATCAGATAATAATTTGATCTCATTGATTAATAAAGTTCCAGCATTACAACAAGAAGCAATTAGACAAATGCAATGAAAGGAATGCAATTACCGCTGGACTAAAACCCAAGCTTCTTATGAAATTTATTATTTGCCCTGTCATTTCGGTCCATATTCCTTATCTTTGAATACTTAACGCTCCTATTTGCCAGCCAGCTTCGGGACGGTCATCACTTTCGCTTCTTCCCCGTACTGCCGGTGCTGCTTGCCAACCGCGCTCGGACTTGGCCGGGCCTCTCGGCTATACTTATGGAATATTAAACGCTTCCGAAGTCTCCCGGGAGGAAATAAGGTAAAACACATGGGATATTCGCGGCCTTCTTTCTCACTTCAGCTGCTAGCTCGCTTCGATCCCGGCTAATATATAATGTACGCGCGCATACGAGAGGCGCGCCCTGTATATCCGTGGAATAACTCAGCCTGTCGTTCGATCTATCTGTCGGTTCGTCTACCTCTTGCCTTCCTTCTCTCGCCCCCTTTCGTCTGGAGCGCCTTCTTGACGGAGCGCGGCGGCGGGAGGCTCGAGCTGCCCTCACTGTTTACCGGGGGCTTGCGGGAGCCGGAACGATGCGCGGGGAGAGCTGGCAAATCTTACTTCCGATTTGTCGAGGTCAGCCGGGGAGATGCCGTCTTCGTATGTTTAATGGGTACAAATGGATGTTTAAGTACTTTGCTTTGATTGTAAGTAATTGCCTGTTAAATATGCATGTTTTCCGAGTTCAAATCGATGACGTTGTTGGAAATTGATTTGGAAGAATTCCATCGACTTGACATCGGTGTCTAGTCAGGTTTTTAATTAAAAAATTAGCTTCTTTTTTTATTTTATCGTTATTGATTACATTCCAAATATAAAGATAATTATTATAGCTTTTCTAAAAAAAGCTCTAATAATTATGTGACATGCTTATATTAAGATGAACTAAAATTAATTTAAATATTCCATTATACATATTATCTAAACTCAATTTTTACACTCGTTAATTCATTAACAATAATCTCGTTTATCGAGCTTAACTTTGGCGTGATAAAGATATGGAAGCGGTGTAGAAGCATTTAGAACTCTCGCTCTTATTCACATGTTTCGAGCTAAACGCTTTTGTAAAGTAGCTTGTCAGCAAAGCTGGATAGGTAATTTAGCGTCCGCTTTTCGTCATGCGGATGATATACGGAGAATTAACTATGCTTTCGGCAGAGCCTCGAGGTAAATGGCGTGCGAGGGACATCGGATAGCCTGTTTACTACCAAGGCTGGAGAATAAGAGAGGCGGAGCGCATGAAAATAACAGGGGGCAGGGAGAAAATAGTTTACCGGCAATAATAAGCCTTTTATGAAAAAGGTCAGGAAACTTTTCCAATTAGATTTACTTTTTAAGATGTAAAGAAAATAACCGAATAAAGCAATTTTCTAATTATAGAAAATTTGAAATCATTAAAGCCATTTAAAATTTGTGTAAAGCAATAATTAAATCTATTGTTTACGTAAAACCGAAAGTCTGCAAACCATGCAAAGTATGTCCTATAATAAATAAAAAAATGTTTATTTTAAAATTATTGTAGATCTAATTCAGCGTAACTAGATTGTAAAGTTCGTTTCAGAAAAAGATGCAACCAATACCCAGGTAAGCGAATATTACTTTAAAGATGAAAAAACATCATGATTTGCAAAGTGTCGTTTAACAGGCGACGTAATCGAAACTGTATTGTTAATAAAAAATAGTTCGAGGGCAGGAACTCTGAGGTTAGCCGAGGGCCTCTTATGCACGAAGAAAGTGCCATAAAGCCCGGGAGAGAAAGAAGCGGGCCAGTTAGCGGGAGATAAAGAGAGAAACGGGTTAGGCGCGATTCTCGAGAGTGCGGCAGAACTGCAGCTACTCTCGTGTACGCGCGGGGTTATTACTCCATAACCCGTTGCTTTTACGGGAGGCCCGGCCTATCTCCGCCGGGCATAAGCAGCATAATAAACCGCGCGTGACGATATTGTTGAATCGGATGCATAACGCCGCATTGGCCGGGCCGAAAGTCAGCCTCGTTCGCGTGTGCGTAACGACGAAAAGAAAAAAAAAAAAAAAACGCCCCCCGCCACTTATAATTTAATTAGCCGGAGCTGTGAAATTCATCTTCTTGCCTATACCTGCAGCGAGAGCCGCGCGATTTCAATTTTATTATGCGGGTATCGTGCGTGCGGCGAAATGTTGACTTAATAAAGCGAGCTTTCGTTCCTCGGTTTATGAATCTGGAACACATGTGATCTCAATTAAATGAGTTAATGGGAAATAATGCATTATAATGTCATAACGAAAATGTGCCGATTTAATGTAAAGCTGGAATTCTGGTTATTTGGCGACGATTCTTTTAATTTTCCTTGAAAATCGGGGCAATTTTGTCTTGGACAATTAATAAAGTTTAATAAACTTTTACGGAATGCATGTAAATATAATTTGCTCGTATTTGTTAAATAGTTGGATAAAAAGAGCAATTTAACCCGCAACGTCGATATTTGTTAAATAAAGATCTTTGCTCATGCTGTTTGGTATTTCTATCTCGTAAAATTTTCCTATCATCCATGCAAGCTAAGAATGAATCATATTTGAACTTTTTGAACTGTTTTTCCTCGAACCTTTTGCAATTCGCTAAAGATTAACAAAGGAAAGTTGACGTTTACGAAAGCGAGTTATGCCAGAGTACAGAAAAAACGAATGTCGGAGAATAAAGCAACATTTAGCGTCGTCGAAAAAAAGTAGGGCCGACCGCATTTTTGCAGTTTACAAAGCTGCATCGCACGTTCCTCCCTTCCTTCTTCTATTTTTCGTCTCCGGATCCTCCCTACATTCCTGGTCGTCGGTGAGCTTTACTCGTCCATCCTCTCTCCTGATCTTTCTTCACCATGCTCGAGCACCCTCGTTAAGCGCCTACGTGTTCGCGTTCCGAATCGTGCGATTCCTCGGCGAACATTATTTTCGGCAGGAGGGAGAGAGAGAGAGCCTCCGCCCAATCAGCCGATCGGAAATCATCCTCCCTCTCTCTCCCTCCCGTTCGTTCGCTCGCTCTGTTATTGTTTAATGAGATTAAGCCAAACGAAGAAGCGCTTCCTTTCCTCCGGTCCCTCGATACGTGGCCGGAAGTTATGGCTCGACCTTTTATAGCTGGGGTGGGTATGGATGATACGAGTGCTGTACATATTTTCGAGAGGTGCCGCTCTTTTGCTGGCGAGAGCTGAGAAATGGCGAGTCGTTATATTTTATGATGTACTCGAATTAACGATAATGCGGAAAATTAGAGCGACGTTGAATATCGCAGAGATGCGGGAATAATTAATTATTTAATCGGAGCTGTGTACTGCTTATCGGGAGAATATTTATACCTGCATTATTTGAAGAAAAATGTTATTCAATAATAATGTATTTGCTTAATAATAACGTCAGGCGAATGTTTCAGTTATGTATTTGGAGTAAATTTATTTTCCTGCCCGCTTTATCAAGTATTCCGAGAGAAAATCAAACACATGTGTTTTTATAAATTTCAATAAGGAATTGTAATAATTGAATAAGGGCATATATGATTTAGGTCAGCAGTTACCTCTTATCGTATAAAAAATTAATAAGGCATTCCTTTAACATACTTTATGAAAAAGTCTGGACCAGTGTATTAATTTATTTAAAACATTTTGTGCAGAGCATTTATTTGCCACAGCTTAAACATTATTAATATAGATAATAATTTTAAAACAGTTGTTACAATTTGAAACTTTTATTTGAATGAACTTTTTTATTTGATGAATAACAAATATAATATATATTAATAATCTGTACAGTTTGCACGACACGCATTTTATTTTTCGAGCAAAATAGTAACTTGCATTTTACGTGTAATCGATATTTCGATTCGAGCATTTAATAAAAAATAAATTTTAATTTTGACGCTCTGAAACGGCAATTTTATTTAAATGTTTTTCATTTAAAAATCCCGAAATACGCCATTAACGGAAGAGAAGCGAGCGGCAAGTGAAAACCCATAGCAATGCGATTTCGGCGAGCTCAGTGCCACATTTCGTCCACCTTACGTCTTGTACATGCAGCGCAAGCTTCATAAGAGCCGCGCGCTCTTTCGTTTGCATGAAAAGTCACGGGCATCGGGAGAGGAGGAAGCGGAAAACACACGCGCCGAAAAAGAGAGACGCTCCACGCTGCGTTTTGGCAAAGGAAAGGAGCGCGGAGAGAAGACGCGCGCGTCGGCTGAACGGACCGGAAAAAGAGACGAGAGAGCGAAAGAGAGAGAGAAGGAGCCCAGGTAACTATGTACGTCACGTCTGGGTTCTGGATTACATTTATATACCCCCGCTTGATGCTGTGAGCGCGCAGCTCGCGCACCGCCTGAACCCAAGGGGGCGATGCGCCAATACGTGCCTATAATCTTCTTCCTTTTCTGCCCTCTCTCTCTCTCTCTCTCTCTCTCTCGTCTTTCCTTTTCCGATCGCTCTTCATCGATAGAATGAGATGGCTGAGTAACGCCGAGATGCTGCCGCCTTATAAGCGTTGGTTACGTGCTAAAATATTTTCAGATAAAGGTCCATTTGGAGAAAAATTTACGTTGGCTATTCTCTTCCTCGTTGTGTGGTTTCTGCTTTTCGTTTAGTTTATTTTATGTTCGACGCATCGATTTCAAGCTGATGAAGAAAATTATGTTCATTTACCTGATGCAAGGCTTTTTATTTTATTGTATCGGAAGGAGTATATTATGTAAAAAACTTCTGGTTCACAAAATTAAGCACAAGTAGTTAAATTAAATGAAAAATTTAAATTAAGAGTAACAAAAATTGTATTGAATTGATTAAGTAAAATATATTTTATTAACTTAGGGACTACTGCTTTTGGATATTAAAAAAATATTTTTTAAATCAATTTCCACATCGTTAGTCTTTAATTTGACAAAAAATCTATTTAATTCGATAGTTTTTTTTCTCAATGTAATCTTCATACATGTATAACTATTGGAAAGATAAGCAATATCTCGAATCCAAGTGAAATAAATAAAGAGCTTGCATAAAGGAATCAGGCGGAAAGCATATCGAAAGCAGAGTAAGATACACATAAAACTAGAAATCAAACAACGGGAAATGCATGCACGGGATAAAAGAGAGCGAATGGAGAGCTCGGAAAAGAAGGATCTCGGGCGATGTCAAAGCACATTGCGGGATACGGTACATGCGCCCGACTCACCATCCCGCGCGTCTAGTACACGGCAAGCATATACTCTCGCGTACGTTTGATCGAGCAAAGGCTATTACTCCCCCGGGTCGTTTTATTCCCGAACGATGTCTTATCCATGACTCGAAGAGCGTTATTACGCAGCCACTTCGCGACCAGCCCACGTAATTCCAGCCGGGCTCGCTGTACTACCCACTTGATGAGAAGGAGTCGAGGTTATATGTACGACGCGAGCCGGACCCCGCGCATAAAACCCGGATCGCCCAAAGCGCTCCTCCTCCTCCCTCGGCGTGTCCTGTAGGCAAAAGTCCGTTCTTCCGCAATTACGCTTATTTATTAAGCTGCAATCTTTGTAATTTCTCGGGGCCTCGTGGCTGATGCTTCGGGAGGCGAGTCGCGTGCAGGAGCCAGGCCGGCCTCCCGGGGATTCGGCACACTCGCATGCTTTTAGGGAATGAGGGCTGATTTCCTCGCTCATGCGAATTCGATATTTATGCGGTAAGTGGCGAGCTAGGAGGAGGCTTTCCGTGAAAAATGCAATGCGAGCATCGGGGGGCACACCCGGGGATTGATGGTCGATGTATCGAGGTGGGCAGTGCCACTTTTTCCTCCGGCCGCTCATTTATTCAGCGGCCGTTTCATTTTTTCACTAGGCTAATCGATTGTGCGCGCGCGAGAGAGAGAGCTAGGCCGATTTTTCTTAATATTTTAAATGCCCGCTCTAGTCTCTTTTATGCAGGAGGAGCTAACTACGAACTCCTTGTTGGGGGGCTACGAAAGCAGGGTAATTTATCGGGGAAGAAACGGGTATGCATTTTTTATGGTTTTAAACAGTAGGTACGTCGTCGTGTAATACGTAGTGGAAAATTAAAAATTTAATCAACATTTAAATGCTATTCTCAAGACTGCAACGCAAATAAAATTTGCTCTATTTTGTATTTCTATGCGTTACTTATTTAAATTTAGAGAATTCATATGCTAAAACTTTACAGATAAAATTTCATTTGGATATTACATTTCTGAAAAGTAGTAAAAACATATTACTTGTTCCTTGAATTTGTTTACTTCTCCGCGTTCGCCTCCGAAGCGACGTTATATAGCAGTCGATTTACTAGAAAAATACGCCGCAGTAGTTTTTCAAAAATGGGCGGTTCAACTCTCGGCGATTTTTTAAAAAAGATGTACAGTCGCGGCGAGGAAGAGCGTCCTCTCGGAGAGGCAGGAAAACAGCAGGCACCAGCAAAGAGCTCCGAGTCGGCGCGGAATGCATTCCGCGGCTCGGCGGAGCAAATCCGAAAAGCTCGGCAGCGACTTATCTCGAAAAGTCCCCTCTCTCGCACCTCCCTAAACTTGTCCGCGGCCGCGGCCGGGAAGGAGGCAGAGGAGAGCACTCGCTCGTAGAAACTTTTCTCACGGAATCATCGCGAAAGCCTCAAAGTATAGAAAGCGGCTTTAGAATTTAATGTGCGGAGGCTCGGGTAAGGGAACAGTCGCCGGACCGTAGCCGATCCCCCGCCGCTTTTTGGGAGCCGCCGCCGCTGCAGCAGCGGCAGCAGCAGCAGGCAAACTCCCCAATAAGTACGCGAGCAAGCTTCTGAATATTTAAGTCGATGTAAATTGCGCATTAACTATTGATAAAAACAAAACTCCCGAGCAAGAGAGCAAGAGGGGACGTTCGTTCGTTCGTCGTGGCTCTTTATCGCCTGCACGTGGACGGCACACTTTCGCCCGAGCTTGCGGGTCACGAGTGCAGAAAATTACCCGGGGGCCGAACGCATATCCGTAAATCAGAATTGTTTCGCCGCTCGAAATTCAGGCTTTTCCGAAACTTTCCGAGGCCAAGGTGACGCCGGAAGAGCCAAGTCGGCTCCGAGGTGCACCTGATGCGCGCGCAAACCTGAACTGAGTGCTTCGATGCGCTGAATGTACTTTATTAATAACAGCTGTCAGTTTTAAAGGATTGAAAATTTCGTTTTACACGAGTTTTGATAGGCGGATCAATACGTTTCAACGAACGTGCCGGTAATAAAAATAAATAACACTAGCATTCTTTTTCGTCCCCTTCTTTATCTTTATTGTGTAAACATATTTTCACGACGAGACTTTTTATATTCTTCAATTTGAACCTGTCATTTTTCCCGGTTAACAGAACTGGTAAATAAATATCCTCCGCGCTGATGAAAAATTACACGCCTCCGCGGCTGTATATATGCGTAAAACTTTTAATTTTGAAAAAGCGGCTTTGGGCTCGGCTGCGCAGAAAAGCGCGCTCTCTCTCGCTGCATCCGCGAAGACTTCTTTTGCAAGTTGTCAGACCGCCATGGATTTTCGCGTATTTTATTCATGACGTACGGAGCTGTCCCAGGTTTTGCCGTGCGACATCAGCCGGAATGTGGGGAAGAAGCGCGATATATACGTTAATAGAACTGGCATACATGCATGCCGCAAGGATGTATTATATTTTACGGCATAGATCTTTTCTTCTCTTTATCACTCTCTGCCGCCGCCTTTTTTCGAACATATTAAAATATGTAAATGCGACGGGAGACGAGTATATTTATTTCAATTTTTACTATGCCATATTTTCGGCTCTGCACTTGAATTCGCAAAAGTTCATTGTACCTTTTGTAACAGATGTTGCAGTATTAATTACAACTCTGTTTTGAAATGATGTCGTTCTTTTCTACGGTGCCGGATAAATTTAAAAATTTCTCTGAATTCAGAGTAATAAAAGTTATACAGCTCAGTTGCAAAAAAAAGCAAGATACAGTGACGATACGTCCAATATAAAAAAGTTACAAGTATGTACATAACTTTTACTATTCTATAAAACTAGCACCTTTATTTGTTTAAAAGCCAGTATGAAAAAAGTGCTCCTCGATTGGTTTCCTCTGTTAAAAGTGTTTGTTTTGGTTATAGATAGAAAGGAGATTTGGAGAGAAAGAGGGGAAAGAGCACCCAGTGAACCATCTGTTTTTCATCCCACGCTATCTCTCTCGGAAGTAGTGCAGCTAGAGCGACAATAAGCTGATAATTGAGCTTTTGAATAATTCCTTCTATTTAATCCAGATTTATAATCCTATATTCTTACTGTCGAGCGTTCCGTCGACGTAAAAGTTTTTTTTTTGTCAGCACGATACAGTCCAAACATTATATTACTTTTAGGAAACTTTTACACTTTTATTTCTTATACACGGTTTTCCAATTTATAGAGATTACATTTTATTCATTCGAACTGAAATTTTACTTTCAAAGTCGACGCGTTCGATCCCGTGACTGTAAATAAATATACTGTTGATATTTAACTCAATTTAAAATTTAAAAATTTGTTTATTTCAATTTTAAACATTCAATTAAAATTTAAATTCAAACTTTAGTTACCTTACATTACTAATATTACAATGGTTTGTTTTGCTGTTGACTATACACGAAAGCTTACGAAAGTGAATTCTAATCCAGGTCAACACGTCCCAATTCTTTACCGAGCTTCGTCCTCTAAATTTTGAAACAATACACATTCAATTTCCTCTCAGCCCCGGCAATCTTAAATCCCGAGAACATCTTCTCGGAGGCGAGGTAGCGAGGTGAAATGCAGAGTGAAATTTGCATCAGGGCCTCGCTGAATGACAATAAAGGGATAACGATAGCGGTAAAAGTGTATGCACGGGGAGCGGAGGCGAACAAGTGCGCGCCCTCGCAGGGAGAAATCTGCGCGGGAGAGGGCATGTCCCAGTTTGGCTGGCCTGATAAATTTCATTTAGCTGCGTGCAGTAAGCAGGCGGCAGCTCTCCGGGCGAGCTCGGCGCGGAGCGCCGCCGGCGAAGGTGAAGGGGGAGGCGGCTTCTTTCATCCGTAGATTAGTTAATTTTGGTACAGCTAGGCAGCGCCCGGAGTCCCCGAGCCCCAACGTAATTAGCTAGACAATAGGAAACAGCTGGCACCTATCGCGAGCGCCCCCGCCGATGTTTCGTCTAACCAATCTCCGACGACAGACAATAATTATTACACTTGTTGTGCTTGCAATGACCGAGCGCGGTGCCCTTTAATTGACACTTTGAAACTTGGTAAAGCGATGGTCTGACAATTTTTTCAGCCCCTTTCTTTTATTATTCATAAGGAATTGAAAAGCTTATGCCCAGCTAGCTTTTGATAAGAAATTAAGTTTAAAATTTTAAAGGGTCCGCAACTCAAAAGAGGACGGAAATTTTCGAAAACGGTTACTGCACACTCATGGAGACAAGCCTGAGTTGAAACCTAAGAAAGGATCACAATTAGTAACGAATTAAAACATATTTATCTAAAATCGAGAAAACTCGGGGAAAAAATCGTGCTCGTTTTTCCGACTTGTGAGAAATGTACTAATTTTTAACCTGACATTAAAATCACAAATTGCAAAGAGTACGCACAG
>UCOL01005005.1:0-12862 GCA_900474335.1 Ormyrus nitidulus
GCGTGAAAATAAACATCACCATCGAATTCCTTGACCCTCAAAACCCTTAACTAGTGACTTTTTGTAACGATATCCCTGCAGGATATCAAAAAAAGTTGGTGTACTCTTAGGATCAGTCACTGTGTATTGAAATGACTTTTCATAAAGTTTATAAAGGTATATAAGTTGATTTTGTATACTATAGTTATATAGGCTCTCTCATTTAGCGAACAAACAAGTCCTCAAGCACGTTGTTAAAAAATTTTTTTTTTTTTTACAAAGAAGGCTAAATTGTACCTTTCTTGTTTTTGTAAGAAAATAATTTGTTTTTAACAATTAAGATAAAGGTTTGCTGGTTTCATTCAACTTTAATCCTGAAGATTATTCCAATTAATTATTTCAATTTTAATATTCCTGAAATTAATAATAGCTTTGTAAAAGTAGCTGTAATCGTGCAGAATTCAGGTCGTTATCGTCACTGAATCTTCAGATATTCTATTATTTCAATCGCATGAAGTGAGCATATTCAATGTTTTGGGTACACTCTTATCTTCCAGAGAAAACATTTTCAACAATTAAGAGTTCACTCCAAGATTTTTATTCCATTGAAATATATAGCATTAATTAAAATTTTTTAGAAAATTTGCGCAAAGGAAACGCATTTTTGAAATGCAACCGTGAAAAGATGACCTAAATTACTGGCCTGCTTACGTGCCAGTAAAAAAGATTCTTTAATTAAAAAAAAAAAAACACAAAAGAATCCTCTTCGCATTCAAAACCATGCTTAAAATATTTACGATCCAAAAGTGCCGTTTGTAGCGCAACAAATAAATCAATAGTCATAAATTTGCCCGATGTTTATTGTACAAACAAATACACTATCAACGCTTTCAACTAAAGTCGAACCTTGCATTCGCGCGATCGTTTATCCTCTCCGCTAAATAATTCAACGAGTCGACGCGTAAACCGAAATTCCCCAACGTATTCCCTAATCGTAAATGCGCGCGATTTTACGTCGGTTAAAAGAGGCGTTTCGTTATCGAGCACACACTTTCCCTTTCTCTCCCGGGAAAAGGGAGCTGTCGTCGTTTTCCAGAGTTGCGCAACGTCCAATGCCTCGTTCTTACTCCGCCGAACTCCTCGCGAAGGCTTTTATGGATTGGCGCCGCGCCGCGGAATTATGTATTTTGCCGAAGAAAACACGGGGGACCTTTCGCGTTGAACGAATTCGCCCCGGTCGGATGAATGAGGCGTTAAAATTTTTATGCAAATTAGGTTCTTTATAAATCAAGAGCGGAGGAAACGCCGGTTAAATGTACGCGAAAGATTCTCCCGAACAATCAACCTGAGATATTTAAACTAATAATGCGAAAAGCTTTGATTCATTATAACGGCGGAGAAACTTTTCGCTTCCCTCGCTAATTACTTCGATGCCGCGCTAATGCCATCAGCGCGAATTATTTAAAACTAAGAATATAAACTCAGGTAATTTAAACAAGAAATTTTTCCCTCGGAATATATACGTTCCCGCGTAAATATTCCAATAATTTAATATCCGGATCAAAATTCTCCAGGTTGAAAAAAGTTGGGTAGCAAAGAGGGGGGAGCTGCTCGGAAAATACTGCCTCGCGCAGTTAATGAATTTCCGAGGCTTGTGAAAAAAAATGAGGAGGGAGAAGGAGCAGTAGTAGTATACCGCATGTCGACCGACGGGGATACCTTCATTCTAGTTAACTCGCGAGATGCGGCTCCTTCGGAATTTTTACGCCGAGCAAAATCGCGCGACTGCAAAAAAAAAAAAAAAGGAAGGCTCGAAGGGAGAGCTTAACAGCCAAGCAGCGAACACGTCGCATTCTGCGCGAGCTTACCCGCCGTCGCGCCTGAAACTTGTCTTGCCTGCACACTTGCCTCATTCGTCAGTAATTAAAAGAGACTTTGAAAAAGACCGAATAAACAATAAATTCACTCTACAGTTGAAAAAAGAGGAAATCCCTCTTTACTCGGCTGCTAAAAGATTTTTGACCCGCTGCGTGTGGACCTCGACTCTCACCCTTCGCCGTCCGGCAGCTTGTTGCGAGGAAATCCGGCGGGTGGAAGGTGATCGAGCATAAAAGACGAGCTTACCTCCGCAATCTCCGCGCGGCCGAACGATTTCTTTTATTCCGCAGCAGAAGACCGCGCTCTCGCTTCTAATTTTGAGATTCCAATTTTCATGGAATCCTTTTCTCGATCCCGATCGAGGCTATCGCTCGAGGGAGCATGCAGGGGGCGGGGGGTGAAGAAGGGCGCCCGACTACTATTGCCGCTCGACGATTATTCACGCTCTGAATAAAAGTAGCCGGGACTTTGAATTAAAATATTCTCTCCCGACGATCATCCCCGGAGAGACGGATTTCCCGAAGTACTCGGGGAAATTGCGGGAAGTGTCGAGAGAGAGAGAGAGAGAGAGAGAGAGAGAGCGACGATTCGACGAGACCTACTGGAAGACGGAGTCGAATTAATACAAACAACGAGTAATCCCGGACTTTTCTCTTTTCTACGGGGCGGATCAGCGTTATTTAATTAGTGTCTTATGTATCGAATACTGATGCGTGCTATCTGCGCGAATTCAAACAATTCAGCTGCTTGTATTGATTGCTCTTGTTCTATAGCTTCGTCTTTCTTTAAGAGAGTTCCGCTGCACTTCAACACTTGTTTCACTTATATAGATACAGCATTTCGGCGTCCGATAATTAAATATATTAAATAATTTAATATGGTGTTAATAATACGAAAAGTAGCATTAAACATCAAACTCATTTATCGTAGTATTTTCCTAATAAACATATATTTCAAACAACACTGTTTTCGAATATAAATACCATAGAATCTTCAAACCAGAATTAGCCTTCCATTTCCGCAAAACGAACCTTACGCGCGCATTCATATTGTCTTCCTTTTATTCATCAGAAACTCCTGAAATCCCGCTTCTGCCCCTCCGGCATTCACCTGAAAAGAGAAATATAAACCGCGCACGCGATTATTCACGGTCGTATGCAGCGGCCCATACAAACGAACCCCTAATAAATCCCAATTTCGAACAAGGCCGGCGGGAGGCAAGAGGGGGAGAGAGAGAGGGAGGGGCTTTATATACAGGTATAAAGTCGAGCTCGACGACTTATCCGCACCAATAAAGAAACACGAGTCCACTCGAGAAAACCCGAATCGACGCTGCGTCCCCTTTCAGCCGAGACACGTCCGCGGCAAAGGGCTTTACGTATCAAAGAAGTAAATCCCGATTGAGTTGCAGGCCTTGGGGGGAAGGACCGACGAATGGCCGAGGCGAAGGCAACCACGGCAGGCGCATTAATGCGTGTCCCCGCATCATTTTTACATGGATTTCGCGGTATGGAATATTCGAGGTCGAAGCTGCGCGGTGTTAAAAAGGTTGGGAAGCGCGGTTGGTGCTTCGTTCTGGTCAATTGGCTGAAAGAGTAATTACTGTTATGACAATTAGCAGGCGTTTATTTAAATGGATTAATTAGCTCGCTAATTGGGTATTCAGATCATCGAATATGTAACAATATAGCAACGTATATAGATCATCAACATAAATTACTATCCGCGGTTCGTGGTTGTGTTGATGTCCGGAGGGTAGCCAAGTTTACATCATTAGTCTTTACTCGGAGCTAAAACCGATCATTTGAATCCCATTACATACCTTTTTTCGATGATTGATAAGAACGAAAGTAGCTGGCTCTTTTTAAAGGGTAATCTGGGAGAAGCAGTTTTTTTTTGTAAATTATCCGCTTCTACTGTCGTTAGTGGAGATAGAGAAAAAATGTTCATTCCTACAAAATTCCAACGTCATCTGTAGCACTATTTAATTCGAACATTCGAAAAAGCTCCGTAAATCACTCATAATTTTCGCGAACGTCACAGTGCACTGCGAAATACGGTCGATTTAATGCGAAATAGCTCAAAAGACAAAATAAGAGAGCAGTCTGGGGAAAGAGAGAGGAGGGAGTTTGCGAGTCGTTTGGAGGGGGAGGGGTCTGCGGTTGCCAAGCGACACTCTTGGTGAAAGCACGAAAGACGGAAGTGATCCTGACCGAGGCAGACAGCAACCCGGTACCTTGTGGACCGACATTTCTGAATACATGCGGTGAAAAGGGGAAGAGAGCCGGCGGAAGAGCCCTTTATTACAACTGTCCGTCCTGATTTCTTTGTACGTGTTTTGCCGATTTGCTCATTTCCGGTCGAGCCTTTTAGCTTTGGAAAATTAGCTGGGGGACTATTCACTTTTCTGGACTATTCATAAGGTCTGTAAATGTTTGTTATTTAAATTTTAAATTTTTTTGTTTTATAGAGCAGTTTCAACATTTTGGAATATAAAAGTATAAAGGAAGTTTAATTGTTGCGTATTAAATTAACAATAAATACGCGCTAAAAAACGAAAACTTATCGTATTAAATCTTTGTTTTTCTGTACAACTTTTCAACAAATAAAGATTTGTTAATAATTTTTTAATCAATAGCTTTTGATGTCGCTTACCAAACGAGATGACTCTGAATTTTTCACATTATAAAGTGAGATGCCATTGATTATTTTCTGACTTCCTTCACATTTTCACATCAGAAGACATGCCCAAAAATTCCAAAAAAAATTCACGACCCGAACGCGTGACTCTCTCCTCCCAAAACATTGGTAATTAGCTAATAGACATTCTAGAGCATTTGACAGCCGTACATTCGCATCGAGAAATATTGCGGGCAGGTACTGTCGACGGCAGCCGGGGCTCGTATTAATTCGTCGAGGGAATCGTTTCCCCCCCGCGCGAAAATGCTAAAAGCACTACGCGCGCCGAACGAGCCCGCATTAAGCATGTGCGTGCAATTAGCTCTCGGTGCGCTCCAGTTCTTCCCGCGCACGCATCCACCTCCCCTAGCCGCGGGTGGGACCGAGTGGAGAGAACGCGAGGGAATCGGGAAGCTTTAAAGCTCGGCCCCGGAATTCTTATCCCACGAGGTAGCGAAACAATCTCGTGGCTGGCGAGAGAGCCGCTTTGCGAGATAAGTTCGCTGGAAAACGCCTCGATTGCCTTGCGCTGAAAAAAAAAAAATCCGAGTCGAAATTTTATGCGCTTCCTTCGCTCTCCGCGTTGGAATGTTATTCGTTTCGAGGTGAAATTGTGAATTCGTTTTAAAAGGTTATTAGAATAATTTGGGTAATGCAATTGATATTTTGGGCACGGAAACTAAAATGTATATGCATTGGAATTTTTGGTGAAACTATTTTCACACACAAGCATTAGTGGATTATTCATTTGGAAGCACTTCGCGGATTGAATTATTAAATCGAACGTAATCCATCGAAAATTCATCGAAATCAAGATATTCTTCGATATCCGACGCTGAAAAATTGACAAGGACCTTATTTTGGCTCGGCAATTTTTAATCAACATTTAATTTTCTCAGTCTACCAGTTGGATTAACAGAGGGAAAGAGACAAATGGCAGCGGAGATCGAAAAAAGCCGAAAGAGAGAGAGAGAGAGAGAGAGAGAGAGAGAGAGAGAGAGAGCGGCGCTAAATTTACCTTAGGACAAAATTGTAAGAAATTGATTTTCCCGCGACCGCATACTCAGCCCTCTCTCTTTCGGCACGGCGCCTCAATTTACCATCATTAAAGTCCCGACACTAACACGTGCATCCCCCCGGCACATGCACGAGAGGCGAGGCGGGGGGCGGGGGGAAGGGGAGGCAAATTGGATCAACTGATCCAGTCTGACGATATGAACGCTGCGCTTACTCTTTCTCCCGCTTCCCTCTTTTTCCATGTCCAACCCTCCCGCGACGTTTTCGCTCCCTTATTTGCTCGTCTCTACCTTTGCTTTTCTTCAGCGAGACAGAGCCATCCACCCTTATGGCTTCGCTCTCTTTTTTCGCCTTTTCCTTTCCTTTTTCACTGCGTCGATATTCTCTCTCTCCTCTCTTTTTTTTCCTTTTTCGTATTCCCGTGTAAGAGGTATTTTTTTGTTAGATTAGAGATAAAAGTCCTTCCTTTGTTTGGGAACGATAGGATCACTGATTTTTACTAAGTATTTTATAGATAGATTTGATTTTGGATAATTATTATATGTTGTATATTGATTGGCGTAATAGATTTTATTGCGATTCGGAAGTTAATTGAGGCAACGATAATGAAACGTTCATTTTAGAACTTTACGAAACATTATAATTAAACAATATTTTAGCATTATATCAACGGAAACAATGTTACAAATCCACAGGTTAATAATGGATTTTAGCTTCAGTAGTCATTAAAGCCGACTAATGAGAACTGCTTAAGAATGTAGTTTTAAGTGAATGTGAATAAGGTGGTGATTAATTCAAAAGACTGAATTTTAATAGGCTGATTACATACTTTTTATTTAATTATTATTTATATATCTATAAAAAAATCACAATTTCTTTACCATTGATTCATTGCAGATGAATTATAAATTCCATCTTGCCTGTCTTGACTTATACTTTTTTTTTTGTAATTTCACATTTTACCTTTCAAGCTTATACACTTTTTTAATTAGCGTGAGTTCATCAAGTGGAAAGTCGATCGACAGTAGTTAGTGTTAGCCTCGGGTATAGAAAATTTATGAGACGGTAGATGACGAAATTAAATTAAAATAAAATGAAGAAGGAAGGGAACAGGGATAATGCGCGTATTATATTATTAAATTGGTTTTATTGTAAAGCGTCAAAGCCCGCGACAGTTCTTAATTTTCCGAGTGGAGAACATTATTTTCCTAATTAATTCTCTACGAACTCTCGTTACCTACGTTCCCGGAACAGGAAATAATTGTGTCGCTCTTGCGCAGTGTGATGCACAAACGTCAGAGTGGAGATTGTCTAAGTCGCGAATATCTAAACCGCATTAACGTGCCTTGTCCTAATGATAAATAGCGCGTTGCCCCTATAGAACTAACGTACATTTATACACGTCATATACGAAAATGCAAGAGTTATGTTCCAAACAAACGTCCGTCCTGTTTCGGATATCCTCTTGCCAAGGCTTCTTGTTCTTCCTTTTGGTAAAAAGTCGCACGTAACTCATAGCGCATAAAAAGGAGTCAAGTATGACTGACACGAAGCTTAAGCCGCGTCAATTTTTAATCAAAAAATTTTATCTTTCAAATTTGCAAACTACTTCTTTCATTAAATATTTCTTTTTTTTTTCATCGAAAGTTTATTTCCGCGCCAGAATTTAACGCACTTTCTCGGACGATAAAAAGAAAAATTCCCTTAATACAACGCGAGAACATTCGTACGGCATAGAATGCATTAATTTCGAGGCTCGCATAAACTATTCATGCCGCGACGAGCGATAAAGTATTAAAATCATAAAAGTCTCGGCGACATTAATAACGCTTCAGCTGAAAAAAAAAGTGACATAAATCTATTTCAATGGCATTATTTATCTCTTTAAAAGTAAAAAAAAAGCGCATCGCCCGGCGTATATACGCCGGGAGAATTGCAATTTTTCTCGACGCGAAACGCGAGCCATCATTTGTCATCCGAGAAAAGGGAATCTCCACCTCGCCGACGGGAGGGGGGAGAAGGGCGCCGAACAACACAAAGCAAACATCTCCATGGTCCTCGCCCGCCGATCGCTTTGAGCCGGTCTCTCCTTCTCTCTTCATCTCTCTTGATTTCTCCCGACAACAATGACGCTCATTGTTTCGTTATTAAGCGCCCCGAGCCGCTTTTCCGCGGTGTACAAGAGAGAGAAAGAGAGAGAGAGAGAGAGAGAAAGAGAACCAATGAGGCCGCGATCGGCGTGCTTCTACTTCACTCTCTGTCTATCCTCCTTTTTCAGATACTACCTTGCTATCCGGCTTAGTACTCTCCTCTTCACCCCCTTTTTCTATTGCTTTTATTCTCGATCCCTTTCTCCCGGCCAATCATTTTGTCGTATCGCTTTAAAATTTCCGAACGAGGAAATTACAATTGTCGATCAATTTGAGTATTGCCCGAAAATTTTTGAAAACTTCGACGCGCAATATTACCCGCAGTTAAGTCTCTCGCGGCAATTAACGAAATTTGCATTTTGATGCCTCCAATAAACTATAACAGCTCCGTCGAACTGCGCAGGCGCCTCAAAACTCGGCAAATATTCAGTTGCACACTTTACCGACACATCTAATTGCTTCCACGTACGTCCGCGTTCAAATATTAGTTCGTCCGGTGCGGTTGGCCTGCCGAGAGAGAGAGAGAGAGATATAGAGAGGCGCACTTTAATCGCTGCCTCTAACTTCGACTGAACTCTGCGGACGTCTCTCTCATTTTGCATCCCTCTGAGCTGGCGGTGTACTCTCGCAATTACATCAATGGCGATTCAGTTTATTACAATAGTCACCGGCAATAATAAATCACTCGGCGCCAGGGACCCTTATCTCCACAACAATGTACGACAGAACTATTACTCGTCACTCTCCCTGTTTACGTTCCGGCCGCTGGACGAGCCGAGCCGCCGCTGGTTCTCAAACGCGTCGCGACGCCGGGAGAGAGAGCGAGAGAGACGAACGTCCGACGGCCAGGGACGCCGGGAAACAAGCAGCGTTCAAATCTAGCGCATAATGGCCATTGGAGATCGTTTATCACGAGCCGCGCAGATTGTAGGCTGCTGCTGCTGCTGCTGCTGCTGCCCGCGCGATATCGGCGGCGCCGAGAGAGCGTGGGAGCGCCTAGGCTTTTAATGGCCAGAGTTGCCCGAGCAAAACGTCGATCGGATACCGTCTAGGAGAGAGCCTTTTCCCGTTACCTTGTTCCAGTGCCGGGCCGACCGAGAAAGAATTGCCCCGGCTTGATATATACGACGCCGTTTCGTTCATTCGACGGGTAACTGTTTTGAGAGATTGATTGCCGCCCGCCGCGCTTACGTATATACTTCCGCGGGATAAAATTCGGGATTTTCCTGGGATTAGCAAAGATTTTAGGCGAATTCGCGTAATAGATTCTTTCTGGGGAAGTTTTCCGTGGAAATGGAACGAAAATATTTTTGAATTCTGATATTTTTGGTGCTCGAAGCGAATAGGCAATGCACGTCGAAACTGAATATATTTTAGACATTCTCAACTTTGCTTATCCCAATCAATACTGAATCGATTTATCAAGCTTGCAAGCTCAAAGTGCATTCGATTTTTCATAAAGATTGCAAAGATCCATCCGATCAAGTCGACTAATTAACTAATAAGCCCATCTGACAACTTTGTTTACAACTAACTGCACGCAGGTCTTCTTCCCGCGTCCCGGTCCAGAGCTCGCAGAAAGCCACTAATGAAATTCATAATATTTTCCCCGATAACAAGCCGGATGCTCGCCCCCCAACGAAATTCCAGCGCGCAGCAGCCCCGCCGAAGCTGTTCATCATCAGCTGCACCGCGCTGCGGTCCGTTCTTGCGGACGCGGGCCGAACTGGCAAGTGCGGGAGAGGGCTAAGACGCCCCTGGTAATTGGGAAGCGAACCAAAGATCGTCACCGCCGCTCCGTTGTGCTCCGTCCCTCGGAATGCCGACTGTTCCACTTCCGCCTCCTCCTCCTCCTCCTTCTCCGGTCTCTTTTGCAAATTCGGAGCGGCGAAAACTTCTTTAGCCGTTAACTCGGGCTAATTAGATATCTCTTTGTGACTTTGCTCTCTCTCTCTCTCTCTCTCTCTCTCTCTCTCTGTCTCTCTCACTTTATCTCTTGCTCTTGCACTTGAACTAGGATAATGAATTTGTTCAAGTGGCTTGTCTGATGTTAAGCATCGTTTTTAACAATCTTTTGAATACAGAGGCGAAAAGGATGGGATGCCGTTGCTTTTGTAAGCAAAGTTAATTATCGCGTTTAAAGTAAATACGAGATTCTCGTAAAAAATTATAGGTAGAAAATAATATTACGTTTAATTGCTGGAATATTTAAAATATTCTTTAACGTCAATTAACTCTCCATTTCAAATGCATTATTATTATTATTATTTTTTTTTTTTTTCGTCATTCGTTATTTCCATTTGCTTGAAATCGTCCGAAGATGTTTAATTAACAATATTGAATAATCGCGCTGCATTGTCAGTTCTCATTTTGAACATTGAATTTCCATTAACCAATCAGAGCATATTATTTGCAAACAAATAAACAAAACAGACCCTTCAATTTCGTTTCCGAAGCAAAATCTAACAATAGCATCCACTGCTAATCCAACGTCACTTTTTGCCATAAATTACACCTATCGACTACAAAAAAAAAAAAAGCCAGACACCTATAATAATAGCATTGGCAAGCACGCGACTTTAGGATGCAGCATTGTTCTTGCTCATCTTGTCATCCACTCGTGCATCGCCGGTCAAAGCGGAAGGAAGCACTCGGCAGTCCTCCTCCACCGGAAGGCTCTAAAAAAAGCATCTCCCTGTCGGGGCGTCCTCTCCCCGCTCGAATTCGGCGGTGAGCGTGTATTTTTCATCGATGCTTATGGATGCTTTTTCGAACTGGCGTACACGGCGATGCCCGCGGAGCCGCGCGGCGCTGCTCGCGGAATCGATTGCGTCGCTCGGCCAAGCGGAAACAAAATGCTGGCATGTTGCGCGTATACATGCGCCCCGCTGGATTCTGGATAATGAAAAATATACTTGCCAGATAGTGGAGAGAGAGAGAGAGAGAGCGGAGAGTGGTTTTCTTCGTTTGCCGAGTCTCCGAGTTACTTTCGGGCTCGAATTTCGCGTTCGAGCTTATTTCGTGCAGGCTTCGTCGAAATTATTTTTCGAATTGTTCAATTTTTCAAAAGATTCTATTATTATCCGCTTTGAACTTCGTTGCAGGCGCTCTCGTGCATTATCGAAAGCACTCTCATTTCGCGCTATCAATAACGTAATTTTAGGCGGCGAAGCTAAGATGCATTGATGCAAGAGGCTAATGATAATGCACCTTGACCCTTTGATCTGAATCTGCACTACCAATCACTTTACCAGGGGGAATCACTTTCACAATGCAATTATCACCCCGCTATTAGGAATTGACTATTGGATGCTAGCTAGTGTCGCTTTTAGGTACAATAGATTGAAATCAGTTCCATTGATATATTTTGAAAGGTCGTCAATGTAAACTTAATCGTTAATTGCAATAGTTTATCAATTTATAATCGTCTTGTTATGATTGTAATAATAATTTTGATTTAAAAATCCAATGTATTACAGTTAATACCTACTCAATTTTAAGACGAATACGTAACTAAAGCATATTTCCAAATTTGCACTTATAGGAGTTAATTCATTTAATAAAGAACTTTAACACTTAATAAAGAAATTGCCTAATTTTAACATCCAGAAAAATGAACTATTCGACTCATTTTTCATCTTCTTTTAACATTTTCACTATCAAAGGGCTAATTATTCTACTTAACAAAAAGCTAAACACGAGACAGATTTGACAAAACCACAGCAAGAGAAATGTCTCTAACAATAACTATATTAAAAAAACCTTTTGCTAAATTGTTGAATATTTCTAATATATTTCTAACAAAGTATTTTAGGTTATTGACAATCCTAAATATTCAAGCGCAATTGCGTTTGAAGTGAATCTAATGGACACTCAGTTAATAAATATCCCAAAAACGACTTTCCAAAATAAAGCTCATTTTCTGTTATTTGCATTATATCCACTCACTCCGGCCACTCCCTCTATTCTCGCAATACTTATCGCGAATGTGGGTGAGCCCTCGCGGCCTCGCAGTACTCTAAACCCAGATTAGCACTTGCCAGAAAGCAGAAGCCCATCGGTATCGCAACACTCGGTTAACAGTATGCGCAACAACGGGGGAGCGCGACTCTCGCATCCGCAGCTCCGCGGCGGGGCTTTTAACATTCATCTGTTTATTTCGGGGCGATCGTTAAGACGGAGGGCGGTAGGCGGGGGGAGGGGGGAACAGAGAACATCGGAGAGGTTTAATCGCCCCGGCATACTGGGGACGCAAGAAAGCACCATTTCGAGCTACGCGGCGCGCCTTCAATCCCTCGACATTTGCATCGCCAGACATCTGTTGGTAATGTCGACGCGAATATGCGCGAATTCTGCCGTCCGCGATAGCTAATGTCCATTATTCGCAGACGTCTCGCATGTAAGCCGCTCCTCTCTCTCTCTCTCTCTCTCTCTCGCTCTCCCTCGCCGGGAGATCCAATCTCCGGGCCAGCTTTCACGTTGGCTCTCGCAACATTCGCCTCGCGGACCATTGCGATGCTGCGCTTGTAGCTCCGGGGCAAAAGCCGCGGGACGTGCGGCCACTCCTTGATCGATCATGCCACCCGCGACCGAGCCAGTTATACCGGTATGTATTAGTCCGGTGTGTACTCTGCCGGAATGCATTTCTTATCCGGCAGACGCGTTAAGATGCAATCGAGAGTTGAGCCGCTGCGATTAGCCGATGACGCGCTGCTTCGTTCTTTTCAGGAGAGAGATGCCGTGCAGCGTGGCATGCGGAATATCGTTTGTTTTAAACGTGTTTACTAAATTTTGTAATATAAATTGCTGTTGCGACGATTGAATTGTGCGAGGAAATTTTAAACAATCCGTTTGCATTTTTTACTATTTATAATGGGGACTAGTTGGAGAACGCGAGTGATGAACTTTTAACGGAATTAGGAATCTAAGCTTTCCCGTTAGAGCGCGATATATTACTATTTAATCGCGGTCTCCCGCTTCTAATGAATCAGGGACGCGGGACAATTTCTAAAGCACGACTGCAGCTTTAACACGAATTAAACGGCTTTAATCTCTCGAAGCGCATTAGTTATTTTCAACATACGCATTAATAAGATTTCGATCGGTAATGTTAGCATATCCTCTCCGGCATCAATCTCCCCCCGCCCCCCCCCCCCCCC
>UCOL01005006.1:0-12854 GCA_900474335.1 Ormyrus nitidulus
GGGGGGGGGGGGGGGGGGGAAGGAAGATGCCGTGCGCTAAAAGCAAAAGGCTCGATATCGCTTATCAGCCCCGTCATCGAGCCTCTCTCTCTCTCTCTCCGACTTGTTTGCCGAGAAGCGACAACAACGCGAAATCCATTTATCTCCGGCTCCTCCCCCGCGCGAGAGATCGTTTCCTCTATGAAGTCGTTCGCCTATCGCGCCGACTGATCGTGTCTCGCGCCCCCCCTCGAGAGGGAGCCGCCGCCGCCGCCGCGCGCGAGGACAAAGGCCCGCAAGTCCTGGCTTATTAATTGCCTTAATTAGTCGTACGAGAGCCGCAACGATGCAAGAGAGCACGAGTTCTCTCTCTCCGCGCACGGCAGATGCAGAGAGACGCCCGGCAAGAGAGAGAGAGAGAGAGAGAGAGCGGGGATTTTTTACCCCCACGAGTGGGCTGATTTATTCGAGGAGAGGGAATTTATTGCTTCATCTTGATAGGCTTCTTCTCCGCGAGAGCGCCGAGCGCGGTCCGTGCGTGAATCTATTGACGGGAAAATTATTACTGGCTACTTTGAGGAGAGTTGAATTGTAAGCGATTTTTTTGCGGGCTATTAGGAATTTCTGGGATTAGCTGGTTGTTTTTGCGGCGGTTCGATTGGGCGAATATTCTTTATTTTGAAAGTAAACGGATTTTTACGGTACTCTTTGGTTTACGATACGATAGTAAATTATTTTCTCTTTGTTTAAGTTTGAAGAGTATTTGTCGAAGATCGTACTTTCTGCTTGTAAACACAAAGTAGACTCAATCAATATCCTAATTTTAAAAGTAAACAGCTTGTCATAATTGCTCTTTTATTTACGATGTAGTAAATTAATTTCTCTTTGTTTAAGGTTGAAGAATGTTGCCAAAAGAACCTACTTTCTGCCTGTAAACACGAAGTAAACGCCATCCGTATTCTTGTAAGACAATGCTTTTGTGCGTTCGGCTAAACATACCTTCTCCACTAACTTACCATCTCTATTTCCCTTATTTATACTCTTACAGAATGAAATAATATTTTAAACTTATTAATCGAATGTATAAGGCTTAGAATTTAAAAAATGAATTCAATACACGCTTCTTCCGCTAAAAACTTCTAAAAAATCCGCTAAAAACTTCTCGCACAGCAACACTACACAACCAATATATTAAAAATCTCCCACGAAAGCTTTTATTAAGACTTCGAGGCGCCAATATCCCGCGCGGCCAAGAAATCCCCGGGCGTTAATTACATTTGCAGGCTCCTCTCTCGGTGCCCCACTCATCATAATGATGAATCGCAAAGCGCTCGTCTCGGGGCCGCAAAGAGAGCGAGTCCACGATTTCCGTGCTGCTCCTATCTCCCGCGCGCCTCTCTCTCCTCTCTCGGAGCGTCTCGACACGATCGTTTGCCCGGGCGGAAAAAAGCCCGCCGGCACGAAGCTCGGTGTCACGCGGTCGAGCACAATAACGTCCCGAAGATTTATTTCCGCGCTCTCTCTCTCTCTCTCTTCTCTCCCGTGAATATTCGCCCGAAGATGTCCTCCTCCGCGGGGGGGCCCCGCTGTGGAGCATTAGTAAATGAGCCGAGTAGACTCGTACCTCGGCCGGCTCATTATATCGATCCCGCGCGGCAGCATTGATTAATGAGGTCACTTTTCGGCGCGCGGCCGCGACTTTCCCCAAGTTTAATGGCTCGCGACGAAAAATAACACGCGCGAGTTATGGATCCGGTACGCCGAACAAATACGCGTCGTTCGCGCGACGACGGAAGATTTTGTCGATTATTCTGTTACGATCGAAAGCGCCGCGGCTGAAAAACCTTTGTTTTCTGCGGCTGGAAGATATTCCGATAATTAATGACGGCATTAGTATACGCGGCGGCGCTTTGTCTCTTACTTTGGCTGCGTCGGTTCGATTTGAATTTCAAAAAATCATGCTCGGAGGGTTATATTTTGCGAAATTATTTTTGACGCGCTCGGTGGGCGCAGCTATTCTCTGCTTTATTGCCGATGCAAATGGAGCGATGGGTACTGAAGCTAATTGGCGAGGATCGTTTTAGAACTTACGTAACAGCAGATTCTTCGCTCTATTGTTTCGCGAAAATAGCATATTATTTTTTTTCTCGATTGCGGCTTACGTAACAGTTCTAACGTCGCGCCATTAAATATAGTTGACAAATTGGTTAACAGAATTAACTTTCGGGTTCTTAAAACCGTTCGTATATACCTAAAATCCGAAAAAAAGAGAGCTTAATTCGCGATTTCCATTTTCATTCAATATCCGCGAAACAATATTGAAAAGGCTGTTTCTTTTCACACTCGACACAGTCTCTCTCTCGCCCCTGCTCAGAAAAAACATCCGACTGTTTTTTTTTTTTTTTTTTTCGTCCACTACTTTACGAAGCTCATCCTCCGCGGGCTTTTAGCGGAAAAAGTGGGAAAGTTCGAGCCCGGATCGATTTATTCCCGCGAAACCGTACTTTCCCCTGTACTCCCCGGTCCCCCCGCAGCGTACACAAACGTATACCTTCCCCGTTCGCGAAGCCAGGCAGGCAGGCGGGCAGACAGCGAAGAAGCAGCGCACACACCGCGCCCTTTGTGTACAAATACACGCCCAGAACTACTCCTCCGCATCCGGCCTCGGCCATCCCCTGAATAATATATCGGCGCATTTCTCATCCCGGGCCCCGAGACGAGAAATACGTTTTTGAGAACTATCGGAAAAGCAGCGGTCGGGTTATGATAATGGGGGAGGCTTTCTTATCGCGACACGTGCTCGCTCTCTAATATGGCCGCCCCGATAAATCAGACTTTCAATCGCGCGGCGCGCAGCCGCAAAAACGCGCTCTCTCTCTCTCTCTCTCTCGCGGCTATACACGCCGCTTCTTTTTCTCTCGCTCCCGCGAGAGCAGCTCGGGTTTATCGAGTGGAGTCGCTGCATCGGAATCGCGTTTCCAGGCGAGGAGGATCGTCACGTGGCGGAGGAGAATTTTCCGCCGGCGGATGCCTGGTGCTCGCGGGCCTTTTTTTCCTCTTCCGCCACTTGATTCGACGCGAGCGCTGAACTTATACGTACGGACGCGCTCGGCGAAGTGGCGTCGGGAGCCCGTTCTAATTGATCGCGGCTTCGCGACGAAGGAAATATATTTCGATGGGATATATGCGATTGCAGCTTTTCGTTGGGGTATTGAGAATTGGATTAATTAAAATTCATATTTCGTTTAATTTTACGTGACGTATGTGTTATAAAAATAAATTTTCTTTAACGACTGATCATTCTTGAGGAAAATTCGCATCAAAATACCTAGAAAATCGCAACGTTCCACGATTGTAGTGTCGAGTTGTACGAATTTTTTTGTCGATAAATTCTCTCCGTGTATACTAAAAAAAGAGAAATTTCGAGCGAAAAAGTACGAGTTTAGCGGAAAAGCATTAATTTACCGGAAACTGTTTACGCAAGAGAATTGTCATATTAATCCATCGCAAGAACACTGACTTTGCAAACACATCCGTTTGAATGGTACGAAGCCTCAAAGAGCTTCCGAATCGATTCCGAGGGCATTGATAAAGCGTCGACCGAATGATTATCTTGCCCGCGAGCGCGACTCTGTAAGTGATTACGTATACAAGCCGGAGCTAAGTAGGCCGCTTTGTCCGTTAATTTATAATCGTTCAAGCAGGCCGCGTGGCGCATTAATCATCGACGCTCGACTGACGATTAGCGCCGAGCTCGCAAGTTCAATGGCTCCGCGCAAACAATAGTTGCGCAACGCCTGGCCACTCCAGCCTCCACCGAATCCTGTAAGTCTATATGCCGGGTCTCTGTCGATTGTTCATTAGCTTCTGTGATACCTTATCGAGCTTGTGGACAATTGTCTTTAATCGGAGCCTCGTCAGATCGCTCGTGAGGATCTGTTTAGCGCGAGCGATGCGTCTCTCCCTCTGGCTTTTGGCGGATTATGGCTCTTACGAAATTCCGAGCTGCAATTGAGAGCGGGAGAACGTTTGTTTAGAAGCCGCTGCTTGAGAACTTGCGAGTGATTAAGAATTGCTGTAGTTTATTGTGGAAGTTTACTAATTCCACGTAATTATATCGCAGTTTATTAATACTGAATTGTTTTTATGAATTATGGGGTGTTATTCCTAATCTTGAACATCTCTTTCTGCCTATTCGTGTAAGAGGACGTTAAATATAGTTAAATGATACTAATACCTTCATCGAATGAATCTTAACAAACGAGTAAATCTTATATTACCCTCTTCGACGAAATTTTATTCCCACTTCCGACTCGCGCGCCGTAACAAAATCATTAGACCCGCCTTTCCGAAATTCCATAAAAAATTTACGACATCCTCCAATGAAATCGAAAAGACATTCCTCCTCCCCCCTGCCGACGTCGTCCTCTCCTTAAGGAAGAGAAATAACGTCAGGGGCGAGAGGTGCGGTGAAAAAGAAATCGGTAAGAGGCGAAATCTCGAGCTCTCGTAAATTCGTAATTTGCGTGCATGCAGCTGCCGGGCGCAATCAAGGCCGCGACCTTCGGGCTAAGCTCCATCGCGATCGTAATTAAGCCCGTCTGCCTTTTTCTGCACTGCTCGCGGAATATAAACGAAGCGATTGCATCTCGCGGCATTAACAAGTCGAGCGGGGATGGGCCACGTGTGCGCATATACACGTATACGCCGCTAACTAAGACGAGTGCTCTTTCCTTATCGTTAATTGTTATCTGCGCGTAAGTTTAATCTTCGATAAAATTACAAAAGTCCGCTGTGACTGCCGCGGCATGCTAATGCGGCCGCGCTTTAACGGGAATTTTTTCCACTCGGGTATGCGTGTTTCGCGTTAAAGTGGCTTTTATTATTTCTGTTTAGGAGAAGGAGAGGATTTACATGTTACACGATCATCTCGGCTTTTTTACTATCAGGCATGCAGATTGCGCTTTAAAGTGATCGATTTTTTGTACTTTTGCCTGCTCTTCCTTTGGTTAATCGTCGATTTCTCGGAAAACACCCGAGTTTTGCTTTTGTAATTCAATTTTCTCAAGTGGAACGGAGCTCGAATGGAATAACAATTTCTGTTGCAGGAATGAAACGGTAAATTAAAGAATGATTCGACTCGCAAGAGACTCGATGTCGATGAACCGCAGTT
Organism: Ormyrus nitidulus; assembly: GCA_900474335.1. Lineage (NCBI taxonomy): Eukaryota > Metazoa > Arthropoda > Insecta > Hymenoptera > Ormyridae > Ormyrus > Ormyrus nitidulus. The sequence continues at coordinate 5,153 of UCOL01005006.1, forward strand.
TTAATGCATTTTCTTTTGCAATGCGAAATGCCTTTTTGCCATAAAGTATGCCCGGAGAAGTAAAAGGCTCGCAAAACCCGTAAACTCTTAAACTACAAGCTTTACGACTCGCGTTCTTTTTTCTTCTTCAAATAAGCCATTAACACCGCATTACAAAACAGACTCGCGCTCTGTCACCGTCGATAAAACCTCGCGCAAAAACAAAAATCGTCCCGTCCGCGTCCATTCCCTCTATCTCTCAAATCCTCCTCGGTAGCAGAGAGCCGCTCGGTTACCCCGCCGCCGTTGCAAAAGAAGCAGCGCGGCGGCGGCGGCATCACGGCCGGTATCAGCTGTAAAAATTAAGTATTCCCCGAGGTTAAAAATGGAGAGGCATGCGCTTATAAAGCCCGGCCAAAAAGACTCCGTGAAAGGTTTCCACCGAAAAAGTGCACAGGCTAATAAAGCGCCGAGCAAAAAGTCGAGAGTGAGAGAGAGAGAGAGAGGGGCAGCTGGATTATCCCGAGACTGAATGATACGACGAGGGAGATGGAAGGTTATATGCTCGGGGTGGCTGCCGGCGAATTCATCCAGTGCGAAGCAGAGTAATGGCCGTGTGAACACGGCTTCTTTTACGTGGACGGGGAGGGAGTGAGGAGGGCGGAGGGGGGGGGGGACTATCCCCGAGCCAGATAAATCGCGTCGATTAGCGATTACGAGCTGGGCCGGGGGATCGACACGCTCCGCTCCAAGTAGGATCCCGGGCCTCCTTCTGCCCGGAGGGCGCGCGCCTCCCCTTCGATAAATTTTTATGCTTAATTCGTTCCTTCCCCCTCCCCCCTCCTCCTCCACCTCCCCTCCCACCTGCGAGTGCACACGGCTCCTTTTGCTTTTTCGAGAAATTGCTCGGACCTTTTGAGAAAACGGGATTTATAGGCTCTATGGTAAAGCAATGGTAAAGAGCCCGATGCCTGGCTATTACCGAGCTTTTTTTCCACTGAATTCGGCCCCGGCTTTGCGTAATTATAGTTGGGAACGCCGGTTGAGTTAAGCAAACTCAGTAAAGAATCGTAAATATCTCGTTTCTCCTGAGGAATTTACGTCTCTAACCGGTGAACGTATCAGTTGGCATAAATTATAGGCTAAGCTATTGAATTGTTTGTTTAAGTGCTTTCAAGTCCTGGTAGAACTTGGTTTAAAAAACTATTGAAAACTGTCTGAAAGAAGATCAATTATTCGGCGAATTGTCGAATTTATTATTGTTAATTTTCATAAGCCTTGCAGCTTCGCTAATAACAACGTCGCAACTTATTACTCATAAAAGCACGAAATCCAGCCATAAAAATCCTTACCGCCGCAGTCTGCTTAACGATACGAAGCGCGCAGCTAAACTAATTATCAATTTACTCCCTTAATCCTCCTAAACCCCCGGTGAAATAACACACTGATCGTGTTAAAGTTCACGCACCCAGCTTATTTCCGGCGCAATCCGCCCGATTTTCGAAAAAGCCACGCCGGTCTAAGAATGCTGGCCGCGTCGACTCTGCTTTAAAAAAAAAAAAGTCCAGCGCCGGGCGCTTGCAATTGGAAATGCTGCTCTTAATTAAGAGACGGTATATAGCAGACGGCAAGCGGAGAGACAAAGATATTCGATTTCCGCTGCTTGCTCGCGCGGACCCTACGATTAGATTGCAGAAGCTCCCCATCAGCGGCTGTGGGCACGTCAGCCTCGGCTTGTTTTCAAGACGCTACTCTCGTTTCCTTCGTTAGTCAAGGCGGCGAGTCTCCTCGTCGCCGTGCACGTCCCATCGTATACAATGTCGAGCAGGAAATAGAAATCCAGAAAATTTCCTGGACAATGGCCCGGAGAAATTGATTTTTATACACCTACTTTACTTGAACCCCGTTAATCGCAGTATTGAAATTGGGTTTCGGATAATCTGCTAGAATTTTTTCAGACGCGTTTTTAATAGAATTGTAATAGGAAGAATTTTTTTTTTTCGTATTGTATTGTAATTAGTAATTGTAAATTAACAAAGAAATTTAATAAAAAAACGAAAGAATGTTGAAAGATTAATAAATGTTTAAAAACGCGTTTCGGATCCAAGCGTACTTCCAGACTCTAGAACCTAGTAATAAATCCTTCAAAATCCTTTTAAAGCACGTACTTCGGAAAAGGAAGTGCATTAATATTACGCACTCGTCTCTTTATTTTCAAAAACGGCTTCAAAATCAGTAAACTGCCATAAATAAGAAAGGAATTATCCGCTGCTCGCAGACAATTTTCCGAGCACAAAGGCCCCCGAGAGAAGCCCTCCTTTTTCCCAAGTCTCAAGAAGTTGACGCCGCGCGGCTTGAAACTTCCCGTATACGTCAGAGCAACCGCGGCATGCCTCACGCGCAAGCACGGAAAACGAAGCGCGGCCGCCTCCAGTCTCTAAAACGTTCCCGGAGAACCTAACGACCCGCTGCGTGCAGACACTGACCCGCGCCGTCGAAACAAATTGCGACTCTGTCCTTCCCGAATTTCGGCCGTAATTGGCCGCATAAAACGCGCAGGATATCGCGCGGATAAACCGAGTATCTTTACGCGCCGAATGCAAATCTCCCCCCTTAATTAGTACCTCTTCGCGCGGAGCCGCATATATGCATGTATTTTTTGAAGCTACAGCTCTATTTCAGAGCGCGAAAGTTAATTCAATATCGGCGGTGGTCGTAAAAATTTTTTTTTGCCCCCTAACCGACGGTCCCGGGTTATGCTAATGGCGGCGGGCGGGAATGGAAATCATTGAAAACCGAGAGTTTCTTTCGCTCTGAAACAGGCCAACTACAATAACAATGCGTCCGTTCCATTCCCCGAGAAGATTCCTCGGGCCCGAAGAGCGACGATAAATCTTTTACGCGATAACTTTTCCAAGAGTACGATCGTCCCGGACATACAAATCGGAGCGACGCATAAAATCAGCCGGCATTGAGACGTAAAGGAACTTTACCCACCACTTGGACGCGTTTTCCCGGCGTAGTTACGCTCACTTTTTTTTTCTCCTCGAGGATCGGGGCGAAGTAAGATTCGTTTTTTTCTTTACTCCCCGGGCCCTCTGCGGTTCGCAGGCCATCGTCAAGCTAATCCGCGCTATAACTTTATTTTCTTCTTCTACTTCTTCTTCTTCTTCTTCTTCTTCTTCTTCTTCTTCTTTTCTGATTCAATTGAGAAAATTTTCGCGAGGACCCGGGAAAAAGTTGCCCAGCGTCGCGCAATTTATTGGTGGTTTGATTCCGCGGGAGTTTACGTGAATTTACGGCTTCGAAGGAGGAATGCGAAAATTGTGGTTGCGTGTGATTTACGCCTCCTGTTATGAGCGCTGAAAGTAAGGAAATATTAATCTTTTATGTAATGAATTCGTTGCAATCCGATATGCAAACTAGGAAGCGTTTACTTTTAGCATTCACGCGAACGACTTTCGCTTTCTAACGGTTTTTCCGCCTCGCGCCGCTTCCAGCCTTACATCTCCATTTCATTTTCATGTAACGCGAATCGTGGCCTCTCAAAAGTTTCTTTCCCCAAAAAGTAAAAGAAACTCCCATATCCCAAGAAATATTCCCCTCGCGCAAAAATAAATTCGTCACAATACGTATCTAATTAAGGATTCCTTTTGCGTCAGAACTGGAAAAATCACTCGAATAAAGTATACACTTTAGCCTTTACACGCGAATAACAATTAATTAGCGAAATTTATCGCGCATAAAAAAAATCGTCTTAGAAAAGGCAGCGAAGCTCAAAGTCCGCCATCTATATGCAGATCGTTATCGAGCCTCTCTCTCTCTCTCTCTCCGCGTCGCATCGATTCTCTCGCGTTCCCCTCTCTCGCTCCGACGTCCGTCTTAATTTTCTGTCCGCAATATCCGCTTCGGGGGGTCACGGGCTAGTCGCGCGCGCGGCTGGAAAAATCGCGAGAGGTTACTCTCGGGCCCTCGGAATGTATGCCGAGCTGAAATTTACGACGGCGCGACGCTCGTATAACTTGCCCGCGCGGTGTCCGACCTCCGTCTCGCTTTTATTCGGGCTTTCATTTTTTTTTTTTTTTCTGTTTTTCGAGCGCGCGGCGACGCTTTTCTCGCGTTAATAACGACGCGCGCGGCGGGTGTCAGCCCGACAGCGGACACAGAATGCGTGTGTGTTTGTGCGCGTGTTTCCGATTTTACGGAGCTAGGATTATTGAAAGTTATGCCCTTGTAATTGAAAACTTTGACGGCCTGCTGAAGTGTATGCTAATGTCGCGCCTAACCTGTACTTCATTAATTAGCGAACTGATTACGGCGTGGGGGTATTTTATTTCGAAATAAGTTGCCATTTGGTTAAGATACTATTGAGAATTAGTATGGATTTACGCAAATCTGGGCAGTTTTTTTTTTAATAAAATAAGTTTAAAGTCAACTAATGACACGAATTTACATTCTATAAAATCGTATTATAAATAACGGGGAAAGAGTTTTATCCTACTTTGCATCTCGAGCTCATTTGATTCGAAGTGAGTATCCTTAAATTGAAATTAACATCGTATAATTAGCGAAAGAAAGTTGTTTCTTCTTTAAAAGAGTAAAAATAAAAATTTATCTTCAAAGTAAAGAATCGGAGACTCAAGACTTAATATAATTAGAATTTTAATAGTAGGTTGCAAACTTTATTGCATCCACGAAATTCATTGACTCCGTTGAAAGAATAATAAATAAAACCGTATAATTTCAACATCCCCTCGAAAGAGCTTCATTAAAATAATGAAAACTTAAGCCCACGCAGCTCACAAAAGCAATAGCCCCGAGAAAGAAATTCACGCACGCTTTATTTACAAAAGGCAACTTTGACAAAGAGCAATTATTCGCGCCCTTTGACAAAGCGAGACGGCGGCGTGTCCTCTCCCAGCGCGAAAAAGAAGGCGGCATCAGTCGCTTGATGTAACTCCTCGTTATTCTTCGGCTCCGAAATCATGCGTGTCGGCGGCGTCTGACAAAAGCGACTGGCATCGCCCTTCGCGGCGCGCGCGAAAGCATCGAGACTTTTCCCTTCGCCTCGGCCGCCGTCGTCGGAAAGCGAAAGGAGCGCCAGACTGCTATAGCCAAGTTCGGAATACGTGGCGGCCCGGCCGTCTGGGAAAGCGGACGGACGAAGAGAGAGTTTTAATCGAGCGCGATTCCCGCTTAAATCGCCGACGCTCGGTTAAAACAATCCCCGAGCCTTTTAGAATCACTCGAATTTCCCGCTAACGAAGCGATACGCGCTCCAGTTTCGATGATTTTCCCCCCGCCGCGCCTCTCGGAGCGAGGCGCGATCTCGCTCTAATTACTTCAGTGCGCGCTGAAAAAAAAGGCACAACCAGCTATACCAAGCTGGATGAAGGACTAGGAAAGACACGTGCGAGAATCTAATTGAAACGGGAGTAAAGCATCAAAGACGCGCGGGCGGCGCTCTCAAAGAGGCGGGAGTCAAAGGACCTGTGCGCGCTGCGTGCGCGAGCATCCCGGGGAGGCTTATGATGATTAACGCGCGCGCTCACATCTTCTTGGGCACCTAAGAGCTCGGTCTGAGATTAGCAAATTAATTCGAGTCCTCATTGTTGACAGCGAAACCCGGCCAATTTTCTTGGGTTTTTTTTTTCTTTTTCAAAAATATAAACTAGAAATATGGTTAGCTTTTTGAGAGAAACGAATGCGTTTGACGACCTTGGAAGATTTTTTAAGCAGCGCGGAGATTAAAATTGTAAGTTTGAAAGTGAATATATTACCCTTTCACATAAAGTGCAGCCGAATAATCGGATAATCTCTCTTTTAAGAAGACGGAATGCCTCGGAGCCGCACGACGTGGCGCTAAATAAGCGCAATGCATTTTGCGCGCGCCCTTGACTGGAATTAATGCGGGTAAGAAGCGGTGCCGGCTTTATTAGTGTCGCCGTCGTGGCGCACTTTTTCCGCCGACTTGACCACACACGTCTTCATATACAGTTTCTCATTGCGCGCTCCATTTATCCCGCGAGTTTTTTTTTTTTTTTTGGCATGCCTCGACTGAGAGGAGCATTGTTCTATCGAATGTGTTTACGTCAAACTTCGCGGCCGGTGACGTCTTGGAACAAAAGACCTCTGTCTGGAAAATTGATTTTTAGCAGTTTCGTAGAGAGCTTTTTATTGATTACTTTTTCTTGTGATGGTAACGGAAAGAAGCGTGCCGGTGCTTAATTGCTTATTGACAAAGAATTAACGAAGCGTCTGTCTCTTCTCCTAATAAACAGTATAAGCTCACAGATAATTTCTGGAACCTCATTAAGTCTCCCAGGGGAGCTCGTATTTGCCAAAATACTCTCGGAAGTTGCCTCTTACGTAAAAATCAGCGGGGAAGCAGCGACAGCAGCAGCAGCAACGACTTCGTTAACTCGCGTCAATTGCCAAAGCAGTCGGGATATATATCTTGTGCATGAAACTTCGGAAAGCAAGCCTCGTTAATGCCGAGAGCGACGAATTGTCTCTGGAATCGTTCGACGATGACGGGGGGAGGGGGGGGGGGGGGTTTGTTTCACGGAGCAACAATTTCCGTCGCTGCTCAGATTCAGCAGCCGCCGCGTCATTATCGGGGAGAGTTTGCCGCCTGTTGATTTAATCCGGTAATTCTATCGGTTGATTTGCACCTCCGATCCTCGCTGCCTGTTCTTGCCGGCGGTGATTAAAGGCGCTGCCGAATCAACCAATTGAATTAAGGGGATGAGCGGTGGAGGGGTACAAGTAATTGCCTTTAACGACTGAGTTACCGTCGTGATTCCGCGCTCCATTTCATAACCACTCTATCATCTTAGCGGGCTGACGACGCTCGGGACAGTCGACGATGTGGCCGATCCCATTTAATGTCATTATCCTAATTTTTAGCTTTGTCACTGTAAATATTAAATGGACGGTCGACGATTATTCGAGGGATTGTGCAGATCTGCGGTGTGATTGTAAAAATGCACTGTCTTAATATGAACGTTTCAAGAGCTTAATACTTTTAAATTGTAGTTTTTAAGAGAATTAAAGTTTTGTAAATATATAAAAAAAGTTAGAAAAATATTATTGGCTTAAAACTGTTTCTTGGTTCTGTTATTTCTTCGTTAAGCCTTCAAATTCGTTAAGGAAAATAAAGTACCCGTGCAAAGAAAATAGAACAAAATTGAGTTTCGTATGTTTTCACCTATACAATTGCGAGTCAACAGGTTGGCCTTCGCGTACAGTTCAAAGGAGGCAAACCTTTGCCAAATTTAAATTCGTCGCGTGCCTTCCTTTTCAATTGAATGGGAAGAGCTTCCGAAGATCCCGATAAACATTACCCTCAATTTCCAAAACTTCCACGACCCGCCTACCGAAAAATTGAAACATATAAAATTCCAATCCTACATCTCCCCGTTTACTCTCCTCCCCGACTTATGCTGCCTTTTTAAAATAAATCAGCATTTTTTTAAATTCCAATTTCCGGCGCTTCTTTAATTAGAGCTTTAAGGTGGTTCTATGCTTTTTCGACGTATTCAAGAAATTATTAAGACTTTGCAAGCACGTAAAATAAAGTATAGGTAAAATTATGTACTTTAAAAAAATCTAAAATTTCATATGCGTTGACGTGCAAAATTATTAATTATTGCTCGTTTGTATATCTATATATACTGCTACCGCGCGTCGTTTGTTTACATCCGTGACGCGAAGACACAGT
>UCOL01005007.1:0-12852 GCA_900474335.1 Ormyrus nitidulus
TTCCATGTGGATTCAGTCTGAATCTACATGAAATCAGACTGAATCCACGTGGAATCAGACTGAATCAGATTGATTTTTCCAACTGGGTTCCGCAACTTCCATGTGCTGCTGTGGGCAATCTTGTTGCAGATATATATTACCACCAGTCCCCTCCTCATTTCACGATTATATTTTTATCGGTATCTTTTGTTTCGAATCGTACCTTCTCTTTTTTTGCAAATATTATATGGAGCTGGTTTTTCTTTTCTGTGGTTTCGAAAAATGTTGCGCTCTCCGATATCGTCGCGGGATTCTTCGATAGCTTATTTTTTGTAACTGATTTTTTTGAACCCTTTAATGTTTGTATACAGGGATTTATTGAATGCTGCAAGGCTATTTTTGAGTGGTAAGAAAAAAAATTTGCAACTATTTGATTTAGACACTGTACTTTTACTGCTTTTTTCATATTATTTTTTACTGCAGCTGCGATAAAAGAATTCTCAATTTAATGTAGTGAAAAACAGATAAATTTTTGATAAATTTTTACTTATAGAAATGAATTATTATAATATTGATACGTAAGTAATTATTGTAATCACTAGTTTAATAAGTTTACCGTTCTACGATAATAATTCGTTGTAATTCACTTTAATGAGTAGAGTATTACTACTTCGTATATAATAGTTTACACGTACACGTGCCATTTAATTTACTTTCGTGTGCGTCTATAAATTTTGAAGTATTTATTATTATCACTTTAAACAATGCGGATTCATTGTAACTTGAGAATATTCATTTTAACCAATTTTTTTCTATCAGTGTAGATAAAAATGATATATGAAAATTACTGTTTTTATTCTATTTTTAACAGTGGTAACAGTCCTTTCGGTCATGCGGGGATGTTGTAACTAAGCATTTATTAATTAAATTTTCCGTGCGTAATGCGCATTCCTCCAAAAACTTCAATTTGTTTTAGCAAAATTAAAAAACGTGAAACTTATCACTATGACTAATCAACTTCGAATGAATTATCTCCAACCAAATGCCTATAATAGGAAAAACAAGCGAGCGATCCATAATTCCGCGATAAAAATCATAAAATACACCCTGTCCCGTAAACATATCCGAAGGAAGTCCGCAATCAGCTCTTTGCGAAATTAGAAAGAAGTTAAGGCGACGGGAAATAGTTAGATCGGCGAAGATGAGCGAGAGAGGCAAGCCCATTTCGGAACGAAATTTTCCCGATGACTCAGCCCGGGGGGGGGGGGGGGGGGGGGGGGAGGCGATCAATTGCGCATTAAAGCGCGCGAGATTTAAGGCGCCGCCGTCGGCTCGCGAGCGCTCGCATCTCCATCATCGCCTTTCGACGAGACGTTATTTTCCCGAAAGCCGTTTCCCTTCCCCCCTCTTTCGCCTTACTTTATTTCTTCGATTACGCGATGCGACGCAACGGCTCCTACTTTTTTTTTCAGGGCTCGGCATAAAGGAGGCGGCTCGGTGCAGTGAGACTACCCAGGAACCTTTGTTCGATGGATTAGGAGGATTTTCATTTTCCGCCTGGACACTTTGCTAGGTTCGATTGAAACGAGCATCGAGGATTACGGCAGTGATCAGCATTGTTTTTAGGATTACTTTAAAAAGATGACGCATATGACATGTGCGGCTTTGATAGATTAGTTAATTGCTTAGCCGATTACAATTTCATTTTCTGCTGAAGCACTCTGTAATACTTAGCCGTTTCTTTTAAAGATTCTGATGAAAGCAGCAGCATTGATCGATGTAATATAAAATCTTTCATTTTTGTTATAAATATTTTCTTGAATTTAATTTTTCGTACTCATTCATGATTGCAGCTGAAAGTAAAATAAACAGAACTCGCCTAAAAGTTATTAAACATTTTCTGATAAACCTTCCAATTAAAAAAATGTATTCCTCTTAGTGCCCTCGGAAGCTTAAAACAAACCCTCCAACATTGCACAATAAACAGCAATTAACCAGAACAAAGCCAAAACGGCGCAAAAAATCGCAGCTAAATCAATAAGTCAAGTGCACGTAAAAACGATTTAAATGGAAAAGCTCCGAGCTTGAAAAAAAAGAAGAAAGAGCTCAGCCGCAATACCCCGGGAACCCTCACGCATTTACGTACAGACGAGTAGTTTGGCCATCGCGCCTTTATGCCTCCTTTCGAGGCCCCGAAGAGCCTCTTCATAACGCGCCGGCGAATATCGCCGACTATTTATAGGCGGCTCGAAACTTTCGCAATAACAAGTGCGCCGCGGGAAAAAAAGGGGGTGGGGAGTGGGGGACCGATCGCTCGGAACGAGGACTCGAGAGAAAGAAAAGAGAGCCCGGCTGGAATGAAGAAATTAGAGAAAGGGCTCGTAAGCGCGCGGAGGTGTAGTAGGTAACGCCCTCTCGTAAAGATCAACAACTCGGAAATAATAATACCGCGGGCGCTAATTGAACCGCCCCCGTCGATATATTATTATCGATTCCGAGAGGAGCCGCTGCTTTCCTTTGTTCTCTTTTTTGTTTTTTAGTTGTGATGCTGAGGGCGAGAAGCGCCGAGGGTGGGTGGACGAGTTGCGTGATTTGCTTTGATTTCTCGAGCTTAGAGAATTTCATTTAACAATTGTTTATTTTAGAACGAAAAAATGGTATTTTAGGAATTTGCTGGTTTGGCTGTTCAAATCGTTAATGCCTTGAAAAAAGGGGAATGAATATACCCAAAACGGTGGCAAAGCAGGAATTTTTTATTTTTACTAATTTTGAACAACAGAACCCGCAGATTACCTAAAGCACAATACGTATTCATGATGAAATCTATAGAATACTTACTTTTATTTTTAATTTAGTTTAGATTTTTCAAGCATTATACAATCAGTTCGCATATTAAATAAACTTAGTCGTAATTAATTATTTCAATAAATATTTCAATAGACTAAAATAATTGTATGTATCGTAGGATAAATATAAATAATATAAATTAAATAAGCTTAATAATTATTGTTGGTCACAGATTAATTAACATAATAAGTGAACTAGCCAATTTTAACTAAAAGCTATTTTTTCTTTTCATTTTTATCAATAAATACTTTTTTACAAGTATAAAACTATCTGCGGAAGGCATTGAGTGTTTTTAATATTGCAGAATCTTTTCCAAGCCGAAATACCCAATATCTATTATAAAGACAAGCCCAGCCGACTCTCCGCTGCAAGCAATTTTCAATAAACATTTTCGAAGGCGCGCCGAGACGGGGCAGTTTTCGCAACGATGCTTTTTCACAATTTTTCAGAACTCGGGACGACCTAATTTCTTATGCCTTAACTGGCCTCGTAAAAGTTGAGGTTCATTAGCGATCATCGCGATTTTTCTCTTTCCTTTTTCGCCGACTGTACTTTTTCCTCTCCGTTATATATCCCCGAGTCAAAGTTTTCCTTGGCTATATGACTGTTGATAAAGATCCCCTGCTTGCGGCTTGCCGGCTCCTGCGCTTTATTTTTCTTCCGCTTTAAGTAATTGGAGTTTTATGGCTTTTGATAACGATGAAATCACAAGAAATTAATAGAAGTGTGTATCGAAGGCGTGAACTTTCGGTATCTTCATTGTGAGTATCGTTTGAAAATATGGAAAATAGCAAGTTTACCTGCACACTCGTTTTTATAAACTCTTAACTTATTGATGTATTACAATATTCTCACCAAAAAATAATTTCCCATCATAAATGATTTAACTTTTAACTAACTTATTGAAAATATTTCAACGTTCTATTTAAACTTTGAAATCCGACCAGACCCCCCAAACTTTCTTTTTCTCATCGAAATACGCCCGCAAACACGAAATACCAGCTCTCAAAATTTTCTCGCGAAAGCCCCAAATCGAGCAAACGTTCGCCGGGGCAAGATCCTCGTCTCGCTCCTCGTGCCGCTGCCGACCATTATCCCAAAGAAATTTAGAGCGAGAAACCCGATTAACACTTGAGACGAGTTTCATCGTAAACGGAAGCCCTTTGATTCCTTGCGGTCTCCCTCGGCACACACAGCCCGGCGGGAGGTTCTCGTCGACGAGTTCACGCTCGTCGTGCCTCCTTCGTCGGCTCCTTTTAAATCTCATTACCCCGGCGCCGATCCACGCGTTTACGCCGGGATGGCTTTAATTTCGTTTTCGCCCCCCGACTCTCGCCTAGTCGCCCGGCTCGAAGCCGGGGCTTTTAAAAGGGCGAAAGAGCGATTTTTCCGCGGAGGAGCGAGGCCGGGTTTAGAAAGCGAGCTTTTCAGAAAAGAAGCAAAGAACTTTCGAGCGGGGGTCTCCTCATTAGGCGTTTTTCGCGAACACCGAACGCGCAGAGGGAAGGTAAAGCAGCGCCGGTGTGGCTGCGAACTGCCGCGCTCGGCTCGCTGCGCCTCCGAGTGCAAATTGAGATTGAGGAACGGCTCGCGCACGCCGACGAGGATTCCTGCAATTTGTTAATGCGAGGCTAAAGGGCTTTCTAATTAAAAGATCGGCGGGGCGTTCGATTGCAAGCTGCTTCTGGCTTATTTATTCGGAACTAAACTTTTGCTGTTGTTTTATTATTTTATTATTTTCAGGACTTGCCGTTTCTTATAGATTCTAAAATATTCAAGTTTTTAAACGAAGCATAAAGGTTACTGGCTATATACGAGTTTCGTCTTATTTTAAATTAACCGAAGGTACAGGGTTTATGTCGAACGAGATTTGCGAAAGTTCCTCAAGAACTACGTAAATTTTAAAATAAAACATGTTTAAATAGGATGTAATTTCGCCCGACGGTGGCTCTTAAGAACTAGAGTGTCATCCTAAACTCAAAATCGTTGCGCGAACCGCAAATTGACACTGTTACAAAGGAGGTTAATGGCGCACTTTACAGTTTATGCTTCTTTCGTGCGTGCTCTCTCTCTCCGCCAAAGTAGTTCTGTGTCCTGCCTTGTAACTGCTTTAGTTTTCTTCCGCCTCGATTACTGCAGTGCGAGAAAGTATTTTGATGCGTTCGCGAAAGCTAGATTAACTCGCGGTGCGGATGGAAAAAATTCGCGCATACTTGCCCTGCACGTAAACTTTTTCATGCGAATTGTTGCAAAATTTTTCGCGCATATTTTCCGCGACATTTAATTTGTAAAAGGAGCACGGCTGCGCATATAATTGTCTGATGCTTTTGAACGAAAAACTTGGAAATGAATTTGTTTAAAAAGTATTTTAAAAAAAAATGCATATTACGGCCAAATTACACCTATATCCTAAGAAAAAAGAAAAAGTCCGAAAACTCAATCGCTGGAAAATCAAGCGCAAACCCGTGCCGTCGCCAATTAGACGGAAAGCGGCGGCAAGTGACAAGAAGCCCTTGGTCCCGCGGTTCAACGACCCCGGAAAGCTAGCCACCGGTATCATCCTCTCGCGATCGAGCGGCCAGAATCCTGGCGCTCGCAGACGGGAGAGAGCGGCGGAGAGAGAGAGCCCCTTTTTCCTCTCTCCCTCCGCTTTGGCGGCGGCGTCGGCGGCGGCGGCGCAGGCGGCCTAGTCAGTCCCCCCTTCCCTCCTCTCCGCGAGGTCTCCCGCCTCCCTTCTCCCTCGCGCGCCCTCTCTCTCTCTCTCTCGTCCCGGGAGGCTCGGCGGCGCGGGGGTGTCTGTCCGTGTGCGCTGTAATCGGCGCATGCCCGCCATCCGGGGGCGAAATCCAGAGAGTGTGCCGGCGCAACGTCACCGGCGAACCCCCCAGTAACCGTCGGAATCTTCAGTGCGTTCGGCGAACACTTGGCGAGCGGACGCAAGTGTTTTCTCCCCCTATATACATAACATATATGTTCGTCTTCGCTCCTCGAAACTGTCGACACGCATTTTCGTGTATCCTCGCATAGTTTCGAATCGAATTCGGTCTGCTTTTTCCGCAGAGAGCAACTTCGTATGACGCGGAGGCTCGCCGAGGAACGAGAGTAAGCGGCACGTGCGCGTGGCCGATGCTATCTGTCTCCTTTCGCCTGTAAACGCGAACGGACGAAACCCCGCGGGGGAGCTTGCGATTATTGAGAGAAACATTACCGACGTAACTCGAGCTTAGGAAAAAAGAGTAGAGAAAGGAGAGAAAGAGGGAGAGAGCGAAGGGCGCAACGTGCGCGCCGCCACCACGTGACTCTGCGGCTGAGCGCGCGCCCGTAAAGAAAGCTGCGCTCGCCCCTTTCTCGTCGCTGGCTGGAGGACATGATTTAGGAGGGCTCGCGGAGCCATATCGGCTGTGTGTTTATAGGTCGGTGCTTAGGAGGAATATGTACGTCGCGTAGCCGCGAGCGCGCGCCCCCAGTGCCAGGACTCAAGGGACTGCCCTCCCCCTCTCGCGGGTGAAGCAAGTGCCGTTTCTTTTATATATTTTCTTCCAGCCCCGAGAGTGCCGCGAGAGAGAGAACCGACTGAATCACGGCGCATCAACGTGACTGGTGAGTTGCTTATATTCGCGACGTGCATACACACGCGCGAGCGCGCGCTGCTGCTTTTACGACGCACAGCGACGGGAGCGGGGGTTGGGGAACGTTTACGCAAGGACTGCGACTCGAGAACCCTTCGAAACGGAAGGGATGACGGTCGCGACCTTTGCGCGCGCCAGGCAGTTCCTTTGCTTTTACGGCCCCGGGGATGAATTGTAATGGGATGGGAATGGCTTTTATATTCGCGGGCTTTTTTCCTCCAGCGGCTCGATCGCGAGACTCAGCGGAGAGAGGCGACTTCTCTTCCGCGCGCGGCCGCTTCTGGGGAGCGCGAGATTTTGCTCTATTTGTGTACGCTGGAAAATTGTTTGCGGAATGAAACGGGTAATAAATTAGCGAGAGAGAAAGAGAGAGAGAGGAAGGGGGATACGTGTAACGAGGAACAATTTCGCTCGCGAACAACGAAAGGGAAATGAAGTTTTTAATTAACAAAAGGCCGAGAGAGAGAGAGAGAGAGGCCAACCGAGTTCCTCCGGGCGCTCATGAATATCGGTCACAAGAAGCGCCGTTAAAGCGCATAACGTCAAAACGAGCTTGTTTTTGCTCTTTAAAAGCCAGCTCGTTCGTCAAGCCGATCTACTCGCTACGGCTCGTCCCGGCCTTTAATAATTGCGGTGCGTTCTCCAATTAGCGAGGGTGGAAGCGCGTTAGTTTCTTAACCAACACGCGCGCCGGGAGCGATACGAGACTTATTCTCTTTTCCTCGTTCTTCCGCCTCTGCCTGCGACTGGTGTCATTGTTTTCTTTAAGGTATACGTCGGCCGCAATGAGCTTTGGATCGTTATGTATGTGACGCGGGAGCTTACGTATATCGCCGAGGAATTTTTTCGAGTGAAAAAGTGGGATGAACAATATTTTGCTGCGCAAAAAGTAATGAATTTTATCGTCGCCTCCGTGAGATAGTAATTAATTTAAATTTACTGTATTATATTTTATAACTAAATAATATTAAACTTTGGAATTAATTTTGAGCTATTGCATATTAAATTACGTCAAATTTAATTAATTTCAAAGTATAATTTTCCTTATCTTCAGAATGCACATTTACTAACTTAAACAGTATAACATTTTGTACGTGTAGTTTATAATAAAAGAAACTTAATTATTCGTTACTCGAAAGTTTTTTTTCTTTCTAAAAACCCAAGTATTTTTAACACATTTAACACCGAGCATCAATTATACACTTTCCCAAAAAGAAAGCAGAGAGCACTCGAAAAGCGCGGCGAACGGGCTGAAACTGCAATTCCAAGAGAGTAACCTTAGCAGCCGCGTCCTCTAATTACTCAGCTGCACAGCAGTCCACCGAAAAAAAGGCCTCACCGCGGCGGCGGCGGCGGCGGCAGAAATTTGCTTAAGGTAAAAATAATTAATCCAACTAGCGACTGGCGCCGACTCTAATCTGGCCTCGCGTGCACTTAGCGTCAGCCTCCCGGTAAACAAGCACTTAAAACACTGCCGGCCGGGGACGGGCGGGGAAAAAGAGAGTGAGAGAGAGAGCGCGCGTGCCGCGTAATGGCGCAATGACGTTGAGCCGACGCCGCCGCCGCCGCTGCACGAGAGCAGCAGTCGGGAGGAGGTCGCGCGCGGGGCTGCTTGAAAAAAATCAAGCACCGACTCGAGTAAACGCCCGCAAACTGCGGATTATTCTATTAGCGCGGGTATGAATTGAGAATGAGTGCGTGAAGCACGGCTTTTCAGGGGGTTTATGGGGTGAGTGGGTTTGGGCAGAGTTTTTGTGGAGCGCAGTTTAAAGAAGAGGGAAACAGTTTTCGATAGTGAAGTACTGATTGTATTTTGTATTGTGAACTTCATTATTCATTACTGATGTGAAGTTAACAATATTAAGTAATTTACTTTCTTGAGAGGCAATATTGCATTAATAACACGAACCAAATTTTTTACTTCGTGTAATTAAGTTTTAGTTACACTATAACTTAATATCCAATATGTACCGTTTAAATAAAAAGCATGATGTTCGAGAAGGTAACTACCTTCAGTTAAATGACTTTAAATTAACCATCTAAAACTTAGACTTAAAATTATTCGAAGAAGTTCATATCTTACAAGTAATAAAGTTACATATCGAGTCAAGCGTCTTAGTAGATAACATTTAGCATAAAAACTAAGAACTTGCTCTTTTACACTCGCAACTTTCTTTAATTTTTCTAGATGAAAACTTCCTGAAATCATAACCATCAATCTTTTTATTCACTAAGCTATGATAAAGGGATCACTGTACGATTCAGTATGAATTATTTCCAAGTAGGTCGAAACTTTTAGCTTTTAAAGCATACAGACTATTTGATACTCGATTCCTGGTAAATTAGTTTCCAAAAGTTTTATAGGTCATCTACTTTAAATTCCAAGTTATAATTATTAATTTTTACCTGCAAAATATCTCCAATAAGCTGCGAAGTATATTTTAAGACGTTTGATATAAATATACAAAATTGATACCGAAGAGATTTCCTCGTAAAAGTATATTACTAAAGTTAAAAAGACTTTCAAGTCATTCGTAAAATTATTAAATTAAATACACAAATTGAATTGTTCGTGCCGAATAATATGATATCTAAATTTAATACAAAAGAAACTTTACTCTTTCGATCACGTTATCCGAAAATTTAATTTACAATACTTTAAAACGAGAGGGAACAAACTCCCATCGCAGATAAAATTACGTCTCCTGCGATCTAATTTAAGAAAATCTAAAATCGAAAACTTAAATTGAGTAAGGAGCAGATCACGCGAATCCTCGCAAGACTACTTCCTTTATTACTTAAAGTTTTATTCAAATCCGTGACTTATCGATTCGCCGCCCCTCTACCGCAAGCATAACGCGACATAACAATCCCAAATTAGATATAAAAACTCCCCGATCGCAATTTCCCGCGGCCGATATTAAAAATCAACGCGAAGACCGTCCGAGCAAAGTTCGCTCGGCGCCTCGAAGCAGACGCGGGGTGGCGTTTGACGAGGTGATTTTTGAGTGATTGCGTGCGCGCCGCGACGGATCGCGAGAGAAAGAGAGACGCGCGGGCCGATTCAATCATCGGCTCGCCGCGCGCGCCAACGCGGATTCGTAATAATCGAGGCGCGCGCGGGATTTCGCGCTCGCTTTCCCGTCGATTCGTCAAAACCGTCATTGCGCGCGATGCTGCGAGAGTCGAGAGAGAGAGAGAGCGCCGGAGGCGCTTTTCCTCTCGTATATATATCCTGCGCCGCGAACGGTAGATTTCCTTGGGAAGGTGCCTCTGGTACTTTTTTGCTCGCTCGAAATGGCGGTTCGTGATTTGTATAGTCATTTTTTTTTGGAAGTGTATTATACTTTTTCGTGCAATTGATTTTCTGGGTGTCTCTAAAATTTTTGTAAAATGAGAATAATATTCTTGCAATTTTGCATTTTTCGAGATACTCAGAAATGCTGATAAAGAAAATAATTTAAGCTTCAAATTTTTCACAAAATTTTTAGGAATGTGGTTAGGAATTTTAAAGCTAGAACCACTAGAAAAATTCTAAAATTTACTGAAGATACGTTTATTGCGAGTTTTATAAACTAGAAATGTTTTTAAAAGGAACATTTCATAAATGCAATTTGATAAAGAATATCCAGAATATCGCAAATAAAGTTATAACTGTATTATATTAAATTATATAAAGTTTAGTTCTAAATTAGCAAAAAGAACATTCGGGCGCCGAGAAATACTTCAAGTGAATTACAGAATTGGACCCAACATTATTATCAGATGCACTAAATAAATAACAATAATTTTCATCCAACGCAAATCGCAAAACCGAGAGGCAACATTAAACCAAAGAGAAAGGCCGATTTCAGCGCTTAGCTTACACGAAAAATCTTTGCGCCGATTCGCCCGCCGGCGGCACGAGAATCAAGAAAATTCGCGAGGCACGCGAGGCTCGCCGTGCGATTCGCTCATTTCGCCCAGAAACGAGAGCATGTAATTGAGCCCCCCCCCCGACGCGCCTTTATAGTGTGCATGTATGTACGCCCGGCAGCTGTCGCAAAGAGCTTTCGCTGTCTTTCTTTTCGGGGCAGCAAAACGAGAATTTGGTTTATCGAGCGGTTTCATTTCCGAGAGGTGCAGGGCAAGTTTTGCGATTTGGTGGGGAAGTTTGCAGGTGCTAAAGGAACTATTGATATTTTTTATGATTTTGATGGCATGCTTGTAATTTGTAATAAAAATTTATCACTTATTTGTTGCCGTAAGTTTATTGTTGTACGTATATAAATTGGTATTTCGAAAGTTTATTTTTACAGTTGTTTGTAAGCTGGAAATGCAAAATAAATTCGGGGAAAATTGTTGCATGCGACATTTAAGTTATTAAAAATAAAATTAACCAGATAATATTTATTTAAATTTTGAATAAAATTGCAATTGCTTCGTGTACTAAAACTCCATTTTATATATTGAAATTTCGATATTATATTCGCAAAATGAAATTGTTTTTGAATTCGCGAGTGAATATGAAAAAACAGTCAGGTTGCCGAAATGAGAAATAAAAAAACTTTTTAAATAAACTGCAAACTTTTCTTTCCCACTGCAGTATTATTTGCAGTTTTTGCCAGTTTTCTAATTTAAATTTTAAAAAATATATATAAACTATTATGACAGAACAAAGCCTTAAACAATGAAGAAGGTAAAAAGGTGCTCGCATCAGTCGGCAAAACTAAAATCTCCCGCTAAAAAATTTACAAAAAAAATCACGCGAATCGCGTCAAAAACTTGGCGCGCGGGACCAATAAAAAAAAAATCAGGGGTCCCCTCGAAATTTCGAGCCTGCGCCGGCCGTCGCAGCCACGCGTTTCAGGCTTTAATCTCGCGCAAAGTATATACACACGAAGCGGGTTTATAAAGCCGCGAATTTTTTCCCCGTGACTTCATTCCCGGGTCTCTATCCTCGCTCGGCGCACTTTATTCCTCCTTTCCTTCTCTATCTGCTCGGCGTTTTCTCCGAGAGCGCCGCTGCAGCGGCGGCGGCGGCGGCGGCGACTCCGAACTCGCGCGCGGTATTACTGTCATTAGTATTAAGCGTCTTTATTACCTGTCGCGTAAACATTTATGGCCCGAGGGGGGGCCACGCGCTGTAAAACGTTAATGGCCCCGCGATGGAGCCTCTACTTTAGCCGCGCCGTTTCTCCGTCCGGCCTGTTGGAGAGGAGCCCCGAGTTTCTGCGTTTATATAAGATCCTTTATTCGTTTTTGTTAGCCTGTAAATCCGGCTGATGAGTTAATCGACGAAAAAAGCTGGACCGGGCCGGGGGTTAATCTTTCGTTTTCGACGATTTTTGGCCTTTTACGCGGGCAGATGGTTAAATTTTTAATGGCTAATGGGCAGACAAACATTGTGCCCGGGCAAAATTTGGAAAGAGAATCAACGTTTTCGTGTTGAAGTGACTGCGGACTAAGTAACTAAAGCTAAAAGGTATATAGACTAAATGGATGATGGTGGTAATAAAGCACATAAGCGAAATGAATAATAAATTAATAGTTAATAATAAACACAAAGATTAAAACATGCATTTTTAATCCTTTCCATCGAATTATCACTATACTTCATCTTAATCCGCGTTAATTAAAGACATTTTCTACAAACATTCAATTACACCGTAAAAAATAGTCCGATAATCAGTCCGCATAAACGAGTCAATCGCAGAAAACGTATTAATTTCAATAACGAAGTTTCTGGGCAGTAGGACACGTCCGCGCTAAAAAAGGATCTAAATCCAGCGGGACGCGCTCGTCTGTCAATTATTTATGATTGGCGTCAATTTGCCCAATCGCAAGTGCATAAGCCGTCGCGGATTTTCCGCGTCCCCCTCCCTCTCCTTGCCGCGCGCGGCGACTGTCATCCGCAGAAACTGGGACTAAATTATTTTCTCGGCCACGCGACTCGACGTCTCTCCGGTAAGCGGATACCGAAAAAAAAAAGAAAAAAAGGAAAAGAAATTGCCTCGGCGCGCTCGTGTCTTGTTGTTTCCGTTTGAAGTATCTTTATTGACTCGACGATAGTTGGAATATGCTGTTACTGTAATAGGACGATCGTAAACATGACCGCAATATTTCATTTTAGAGCTGCGGTTCAGGAGTCGGGAAGATAGCGTTTTATGTGCTTTTACTTACATTTTATTTTAAATGATTTTTAATTAAAAGATTTATAGCTTTCTCGTTTAAATGCCAATGTAAAAGTTCACTGTTACGTTCTTTGAAATAGGCGAGTTTCGGTCGCAGAAAAAAATGTCATCGTTTATGTTCTTGCGATGTTAAGTGAAATGTAAATGTTATAAAATTATTTTTTTTTAGCTTAAAGAAGATAAATCGTATTAATTAGTGCACATATATTTTCGACTTATATCAC
>UCOL01005008.1:0-12842 GCA_900474335.1 Ormyrus nitidulus
CTTAAATAGGGGAGAAATGCAGTGTAAACATTTCTCCCCGTTTGGTCTTTCATTCGTACTTCGACTTAGGCTTAGAAGCGCTGCGCTTCGGCTTCATCGCAGACGGTTGCAGCGGATGCAATACTACACCTTACGCGATAGGCACATACCTTCGCGCCCGTCGAATGTGCTCGACTTCGGTTTGAAAATTTTCCATTCATTTTTATTTTTAATATCTTTCTCGAGTTTTGGTCTATACTTGTGAAATTGATTTCCCTTATACGAAATTAGTTTCTTTTGTTATGGTATTCTTTTATTTAAGTAAAAATTGCATATTTACATATATGTGTAGATATTCGTTTTTGGTCTGAATCTATAGATTAAATGTTTTCGAATTTTTAAAATCGTTAGTGTGTTCTTTTTTTCTTAATTTGTTGGTGTTCCGAGTCGTTGTTAATATTAGAGCCTGGTTAAAATGAGCGAATAAAATTTTAGTCCAATGAATTTTTGGTCGAGTTAGGACAAATGAAGGTCGAGATTTCCGATCTTCTTTCTCCGTCGCTCTCATGCATAATTTTCCAGTTGCTTAAAGGCGCGTACTTCGGTCGTTCGAGCGAGCGGTTGCAGCGGACGCAACCCTACACTTCGCGCGATAAGCACATAGCTTTCGGTCTGCTCGCGCGTGTATGGCCTTCAAAAACTTTCCGTTTCTCGTCCTTTAATGAGTTTTTAATTGTCGGATCGTTAGTTTGGGTCTTATTTATTTAGGGCGGTTATGGTTTTAATTAATTTTTTAATTTATTGGTCATTTAATTGGTCATTTTGAAAATGAAAAGAAACGCGTCATGTAACAGTCAAAGTAAAGCAAACTATCGCTAAAAACTTTGATCTAACTAACCGAAGTCGATCAGTTTTCTATGATATAACTTCGTTATATAAAATGTTATTTCGGAATTCTCACGGAAACTTCGATATCCAGCCAATCGAATGTAATCCTGAGGCAGCGATCGTGCGGAATTAGACTATCATAGACCAATCCTGTTTGCGCTGATCGCTGCTGCGATTTGTCTCTCGATTGCGCGCAACTGCGATACAATCTCATTAATTGCATAATGCTAATCAGCGTCGTTATTAGCCTCCCGTTCTATTTAGCAATGTATGGTCTATTGTTGCCATTCTCTACCCTTTAATTATAGCATCACTCACTTGGAATTAGTATTAAATGTGAAACTGATTCATTGCACTTGTAGAATTTCTAATTTAATGATCAATCAGAATATTAAGGATAATTTTATTTTATGTATATGAAAATCCATTACTACTACTATATTTTGTCCGTATTTTAATTATGTTTCAGGCCATTTTTCATGATTAAAGATAAACAAAAAAAATTTAAACATAATTAATACTTATAAATATATCAAATCGCTCTCTATCAATCTCTCTAACTACCTTTGTATAGGGCCGCTGAAAAATAAAGATTGTTAAACATGCAATTAAGTTCTGAACATGATCAAAAAATGAATAAAATTAATCGGAACACTTCTTGACAGAAGAAAACCATTAGCGTTCTGATTAATTTTATTCTCATATATGCATTCTGTCATCAGGATCAAAAATCATTATTTATGATCAAAAAGCGTTTTTATTTTTGACTTTTATGTTAGAATATCTTAAAAACTACGTTATAATATCAGTTTTACTGATAGTTTAGAACTTATCCCGGAAACGACTGTAAAGGAGAGTAAAAGGTCGAGTTTTGTCGATAAGTATTAATGTAATACATTAGTATTATATTACATTACATATATTATATTATTACATTATATCAAATTAGTGTGATATATTGGTATTACTATTAATAACTACTTCAATTGTTTAAACCAATTAATGTAATTTAAAAAAAAAAACGAAAAATAAATACGTAAAATTAAAAGCCAAATTTTGAATAAATGTTTAATCTCAATTTACGAGTAATCCATTGCATCGCTTTAATTTAAATACTCCGGAAGCTCTTCAAACCAATATTCAATTAATTAGAATAAAATTATTTCAAGTGAAAGCCGCACGTCACGCATATCGAAATAAACATTGCTTTTGTCACATATAAATAACGACAAATTCTCACAAGGCCTTTCATTCAATAACCAGTTACCATTCTATATGCTTGCAAACATTGCACCGCTATATTTATTAATTAATTAAAATACGAAGGTAAAATGAGACACGGGCTAACCCTCGATGGCCCGATCGGTGCTCGATCAAAGAACAATATTGAATTGACTCCTGTTTTCCCGTTTGCGTACGCATCGACATTATTTGTCACATGTACGCATTTTGCTTTCTCCTGCATTCCTAGTAGAGTGCACACACACACACACATACGTATATGTAGCGAAGAGAGAGCGTGTGCAGCAAACGCGAAAATACGCCGAGCGATTAATTGGACGGGCAAATATGCGCTTCGCATTTATCTGCGGCTCTTTCTCTCTCTCTCTCTCTCTCTCTCTCTCTCTCTCTCTCTCACGTGCACACAAAATGTAAGCCGGTCTCGAGCAGAAAAATGTGTACACACGGGCCCGTTTTGCCGACAAAATATTAAGTGTATTCAAGCGCGGGGCTGATTTTCGAACATGAAAAAAACAGCGCCGGGAGAGCACATTTTTTTAGCAATGTTTGCACTTTTTTATTTACGCGAGAAATGTATGCTTCTGCGTTTGTATAATATTAACGGTACTCGATAACGAGCTAATAAAGATATTTTTAACATTTAAAGGGAGAAAATTGTTGTTTCCCTTTTTTCTAATTATTTTTATATCTCCTAATTAATATGAATGTAAAAAAGATCATCTGGATTATTTGTATATGAATACATCGTTTTAATCGTATCAAATTTACTTACAAATTATTTTCGACTACTTTTCATGCGCAAAAAATATTTCAAATATCTTTCTTAAACCAAAAATGATTTTGATAAGGTTACACGTAATTATTCACTTTTTCTAATTTTAAAGAAAGCAAAAACAGGGGTTTGCCGTCCCTGCCGTGCGGCTTGGGTTTCTCTTTTGGGCATAATATAATGTCGCGTAAAAAAACAAGAACTTCCAACAAGAACAAGAACAAGGTTTTCCAGAAATTTATTGATTTATTGATTGATATTCTTTTCGAGCACGAGCACGTGAATCATCCCGGCGGTCCGGTAATCGATCGATGGTCACTGTCTTGTTACCTGCTAAAATGTCTTCTATTGCTCTTATTAGTAGAAAGAAGTTCTTCTCAAATCATACTCTATTCGTACTATTCGTACTCGTATTTTCTTACAATTGTTGCGTGAGGTTCTTGTGATTGAATTGATTGAAGACTCGGATGTTAAAGAATTATTTATTGACCTTATTGTCAGAGAGAGAGAGAGAGAGAGAGAGAGAGAGAGAGAGAGTATCTCTTAGCGTGTCGCTAGCTAAAATTGCTCCTCCTCATGGAACTCGGCAGATCTTCCAGGATAGAGGTCGCATCTTCCCAGCAAGCTCATCAGAAAATCTCGTGGGAGCCGACCGGTAACGTAAACGCAGCCGCTCTAGCGTCTGCCGGTTTCCCGCGAGCTTTCCACCGACCTGTGGGAAAGATCGTCTCATATGTGACACAAGTTTAATTTGTGTCTTTATAACATGCAAATAAACTATCGCACGAAGCATTGACTAACAACTTTTGTTTCTCAAGTTTAAAAATTTTGGCATTTCTGTAGTAGATCGTCATCTTTATCGAGCGTATCTTGAAAATACTTTTAATTATTTTAACAAAGAATCACAGTATTTTAGTATATCTGTAAACTTTCTTTTCATATACGCGCTGAAACTAATTTTCTTATCTTTGTACAATAGTATTTTATAAGAAATATTTTTCTCGGTTTTTTCTATTTATTTGTTGATATCCGAATTACTTTCTAATTGAACAAATTTTGAATAATTTAGTTGTGTTAATTCTCTTAAAAGGAGATATTGTATCGGTATATTAGCATGGCACATGAAATGAGTATTGTGTTTCAATTCAAACAAAAGAGTTGCTTCTATATTTTGAACAATTATCTTAACGTTTTTTATAAAGTTTTATTTTCTTTTTGAAAGCAGCTTATATTGACACAATTTTTTGATTAAAAACGAATTTGGCAAATTTTCAGCATTTTTAAAAGGTAACTTTTCTGAATAGACATATTAAAAAGATACTTTATACGATGTAACGTGTAAAAAAATAAAAAAGGAAGATCGTAAAAAATAAACCCTTTGTTTTTATTATTTACTAAAAATATAACATATATACGGAGAGAAAAGTTCAGAAAAAATTACTATCTTTTTAGTAAAGCAGTAACAGACTTGCCGTAAGCCAAAAAATTACTAGAATTTTTAGAAAAATTTGCCAACCTTTTTGTAAATTTTACTAAAAAGTCTAGTAATTTTTTAGCTTACAGCAAGTCTGTTACCGCTTTACTAAAAAGGTAGTAATTTTTCCTGCACTGAGAAAAAAATTTAATTGAATTGATTACATAAAAAACGAAAAAAGTTCATGAACTTTTCTCTCCGTGTAGTATTAATATGCAATGCAATATTATATTACATTAATTTCAATAACTAACCCATTTTTGTACACAGCTGAGCCTGAACGAGAATCCCGGCAAAATATAATTAGCAACTGATACTATTTGCTATGTAATATAGCAGGCGCAGCCTTACGAATAGCACGAAACAGCGAACTCGTGGAACAAGAAGCCTTCCAGCGCGCATCTCGCGCAAACAATCGTAACACAATCCCATTTGCACGGAAAATTGATAATCGATCAGCTTGTGCGTGTAAAGCGTACGCATTTTATTGGCGTTGCAGCTAAAGGTCGTTAATGGTGCGTCGGTTAATTTAGCGACAGCGAGGAGGAATACCGTTGGACGCGGCTGGAGCTGCTCGAAATCACGGCAGATGCGGGGAATTTCGCGCGGCCCTTCGAGTTATGGCGCAGCCGTTTCGAAATAAACGTGCAGTTGCCGCGTGTCCGTGTATTCGATCACGACTTGCCTGAAGAACCTGAATCGCTTGTGCACTCATATATAATTCGTTTATTCCTGCAAATAAATGGCCTGTAGGATTGCAAATTTGAAAGGGTTAAAATATTGGTATTAAATAATTATTAATCATAGAGGTAAAGTTTTGAAACGTATGTCCTCAACTATTCTGCAATTGATTAACAACATATTTTTAAGATATATTTTTATTGCATTATGAGATGAAATATTAAATTAATAATGAGCAAGTAAATTAAATGCAAATTATTTTTTTACTAAACACTATCCAAGCGCGCTAAATAGACTAAGATAGTTTTAATAATAAATAATATTTCTATTACAAATAACATTGAAATTATTTTAATTTATTGATACGTGTTTATAACTTTATTACTTAATAGATTTGTTGTAGACACGCTGAGAATCTCATACAAATTTATTACATCTTTTCTCTTCAACCCGATGAAAGAGCAGGAAAATATTGAAGTTATAATAACAAAGTTAATATTCAATAAACAAATTTTCAATCACCGACAAAGAATGTAAACGAAAACATTTTGCGACGTTTTTGCACGCGGATTTCATCCATACCAAACCGATCCTTCATCCATTGTTGCGTGAACTTTTTGCCGAAATCTTTAGCTCCCCATCTTCTCGCAACGCATCCATCGAACAGGTAAAATTAAACGGCCTCGAGCGACGCTGCAGAATTAATGCAGAATACGCGCTCAGCATTATCGTGCTTCATTATGTATGAATGACTTGCAAACAACGCCGGTGCCGCCGAAAAATATTCATTCCGCGAGAGGATAAACATATTTGCAGAAGGGTCGCGGGGAAAACGAAACGATACAGGGCGCGAGACCCGATAACGACGCGGAAATTTCGCGCCGTCGCGGCTTTTATGGTAATTTATATGGCGGCGGGGGGGCTTTCCCGTTTAATTCGCTGATTGATATTAGTATGGAAATCGTGCTGATTTAAATGCTTCGCTGAGCACAAACTCGATGACATGATTGTGATTTGATTTGCCGACTCTTTATTATAATAATTATTAATTACTAATCGAGTTTAACTATGTACACAGGGGCTTTTCGAAAATCGGGCAGCCGAGCCTCGATAATGACGATGGATATTTAGTTCAGTGTAAAATACATTATTGCCGCTTCCATGCCCGTTCATGTTGCAAAATTTGTATTACGATCGATGAGTTATGATAATAAATTCATCGCTTTTCAGTATTAATTATGTTTCACTGCAGTATACTAATTTTGCGATTAAAAATCTTTGAAACAAAATAGTATTGCTGGTACGTAAATTATGCAGAAAATCATTGTATTTGTACTAAATCAAGGAGGAAAAACCTTTGCTAGCATTTATTAAGTAATTTCTTAAGGAAAAACTTTCATACGTTTTCTTTATTTTATGATACTAGTGACATCATGCGCGTTACGCGCGCTTTATTTATAATAATGTCAAATTTAAAAACTCAAATAACATAAAATATATTATATTTATTTATTTTTTTTTATTTAATTCTAATCAAGAACTATACAAAACTTTCTCTTACATATAATTCATAAAAAGTAGAGGTCTCTTTCTTTAGACTTCACTCTTAGAGACAGCCAAATCTTTCGCCTGATTTCTCGCTAAGGTCCCGTTATAACAAAATAAAGCTTTTTAAAACAAAATTCGAAAAAATAAATGACAGAATAAATGAACTTAGATCTACTAATCACATCGGCACTTACAAATTATCGAACGTATACATGTAAAAGGATTTGATCAAGTATTTTCTCTGCATATTAAACATTTTAGCTTCTCCAATATTATCTTCAGAGTTTTTTTTTCAAACCAATAGATGTTATTCACTTTTCGTGGTTGCTGATTTGCTGCTGCTACTGCTTCTTTAAGTTATTATATCGAAACACACTGAAGCTTTGACGAGCTCTTCTGCTCCTGCATGTACCCAAGCTGACGCGCAAAATATAATACGATATTTTTTCAATTTATAAATATGATTCTTAAGTGTTATCAATCTTGAGACGAGCCCGTTCAAAATATGAATAACTGAGAGAACTCTTCAAAATTCTAACAAAATTTGAGATCTCGAATTTTCAGATCTCCTAAATAAACTCAATAATGATCAAATTTCATGCTCGATAATGCCTAAGTCTAGACCGAAGCTCAGGAAAAATCGCTTGGAAAGCGTGTGCAGGCTTAGCGGCGCCGGAATGGACAACGGACGCTTAATTGCAGGATCCCCCTAAAAGGTTCGGGGGCAAAAAGGCAGACAGGGCAAACGAGCGTGGAATATTCTACGGTGGCACTAATGACGGTTTGTTGCACCCGATGACCGGTGCAGGCGCGAGCCCGAGATAAGCGGCGCATACGTGGTCCGAATCCGCACCGGCCACTTTGTGCAAGCCCAAAGCTCCATAACTGTCTTTATCTCCCCCTTCCCCCTACTCTCTCTCTCTCTCTCTCCGCATGCGCTTTTAATTAAGTACTTTAATGTCATAGACGTTAAGCGAATGATAAATAGATTCGCTCGCTTGGAAACTGCGAATTATGCTGAATTTCAGGCGAATCGAGCCGGGATTAGTTGCGCTCATTTCTGTAAAGAGATCAGCTAGAGTTTCAATAAATCTGCACTTTATTTGTGTTAATCCAAGATTACAATAAGTTTGATTCAATCAGATTAATTCATTAAAAGTATATCTTCCCAAATGTCTTTTTGTCTCAAGATCTTCAAGTCAAGTCATTAAATTATTAACATCATTATCCGCAAAAAATTTAAAAATGTTTCCTTTCCAAATATCGGGATAGTGCTTAAAAAATAAGGCTTAAGATGTATTGATCTGTTCATAAATCTCATTAATCCTTTCTCCAACATCTTTTTCCATAAATATCCGAACTTGTAAAAGCTCAGCAAAGAAAATTTATTTCTTCAGGCACTAATATTCGTAAACACATTTATCAAACGAATCTTCCTAAATCCATCATTGACTTTAGGGACATCTTCGACTTCCCTCCCCCCAAGCAAACAAGTTTCCGATAACGAGAAACTTTTCTTCGCAGTCGCGCAACTACAGGAACTGAAACGAAGCCGCGGACGAGCGAACGATGTAGTTAGGAACGCATCCCGAATAAACGTACCACCTAATCGAGTCTAATCCATCTCCTATTCCCGGTCCATTCTCGACGTTGTCCCTTTATGTCGGCCGTTTTGCTGCGCACACGCACTTTGTCATTTCGTCCTTTCCCCGCCCTTATCGCAGGGGGGGTTTATAGGCACGCATCGTACCCTCGCCGAGCGTTAAATGCAGACGGATCGATAGCACACATTACGATAAATAATTAATGGGCGCAAGTGAGCAGGGAATCGGCTTTACTGCACCCCAGCTTTTGCGTTCTGCACGTATATACTTTGAAATTGACTTTGCTGAAAGGGACTGTGGGTATCGGTTACGTTACCCTCTTTGAAGGACATTAACTCATTAACGCCACTGTGGAAACTTTTTACACATTATTTTCGGCGCCTTCATTTGATACCGAACCAATGAAAAGGGAATTAAAAAAGTATGGATTAGTTCAAAAGTTATGATTAATTTATATGTGCATTTTCAATGATGATGAACTTTACACCATTACTTTAGAACGAATTCATACTTTTGGTTTTGAAATAAGCAAATTAAAGCTTGAATCTCTAGTTTCATTTTTTTAAATGTTTCTAATGTAATTCTAAGCGAAATCATTCACGTTTAAAATAGAGCATATTTTTTATAAATTTTCTTTTCCAAAACACTTGCAAATAATTCGCATTTTTTTTTTTTTTTTTTTTTTAAGTTTAATACTTCGGTTTTCCTCATATTGCGGTTTCTAGATAAATATTCCAAGGTTAGAGCTGAATTCGGGATCCGAAGTTCGTGGCCTCTTCTAGTTAGTAGTTAAATTTTTTTTCTACTTTTTTTACAATGTTCGCAAGAGAACTAATTTAATTTAGGACTTAACTAAATTTAAGATACTTGATTCAAAACACCTTATGTATATGCGCACTCGTGTAAGTTTGATAGTATAGCATCGATCTTCTCATTAGTGTTTGTGTACAACACTTCAAAACCTTTCTCGCTTAATTCAGCATGAACAGCGTATCGAAGTCCGACGGCGCAGATGCTACTCATATTATATATTTTGATTCTTGAGAAGACTTCTGATGTTTGAAGCTTATATACATGTATTACATTTCGAGAACATTGTTTGTTCTCTTCTAAAGCTTCAATAGGTCCGCAAAATTTCAATGTATTGAATAACATTCGAACAATATTCGTACACATGAACAGGGCACTTTTTTATATTACAATAAACAGAATTAATTTTCCCACTTGCCTTCGGGATGTGATTGCTTTTTCTCTTTTCCGTCAATGTTTAATAATAGTCCTTGTAATTTAAAATTATAATTTTCAAATGTATAAAATAGTTTTACGGCGAATAATTAAATGCAGATGCAATATTAAGTTTTTTAATAAAAAGTAAAAAAATCCTTAGTAGAGTACTTCCAAATGAATCCTTAAACATGCATAAGCAAAATTAATAAATATGCAGGACTAATGCGATAGGCCCAACAAACGGACAAGGTGTGAAATCTCAGTCGTCCTTCTCGATTCCTTCTGCGCGAGCAAATTCCTACTCTAAGCAAGAATCGTAGGCCTTACGCGAGTTAAGGGGCTATTCTATTTTTGCTCTAGCGTGTGACGCTCCGAACGAAAGAATGACTATCTACTCTCTAAAAATGACTAAGTGAAATTCACGTAGAATAAGTGCATATGCACTTATTCATTTTTAGAGAGTAGAGATCTCTCGAGCACGGAACCTACCGACGGTTGCTGGCTTGGGAGTAACGTCTTAGTTTCACAACAGAGGATGGTGGCTGTCGCCTGGTGAACTGCCGCGATTCCGAGAATTCCGGTAGTATGAATTTCCGAGCAAGTACGAAGAGTGCTGAGCTTCGGGAAGAAAAATTCGAAAGGACGGTACATGTAAAATGTAAAATCTCGCTGGCGAAAAAGCAACAAAATTCGCAATAGAGCGAAATTTCACTTGCTCTTTAAATAGTATAAAGGGAAAAAAATACATCGGAGAGCTTTAATGATATTGACTGATGATATATACTGATGCTCGATCTCGCTGTCGCTGAAAATTTCAGATCAATTATTTATAAAAGTAATACATATTTTAAATATGCTACTTTAAAATACTTTTTTAGATAAAAAATTTGCATCGTTCAAGACGTATCCGGTATAACTTTAAAATCTAGAAAAGTTACGTAATTTAATATAGTTTTTGAGATTTCACTTTTTTGTTGTTAAGATCTGTTTGATATTTTTTACAAAATGCCTTTTGAGATGAATTTCTAACAAACATAATATATCATTTTCTTGAATGCTTAAAGTGTTATTTTAAAAATAAAAGATCGACTACATTGTATTTGGTATACAGTAAAAATATAATTTATTTTGTTTTATAACATTACTCATTTTTAAAAAGATTTACAGGTTCAATTTTCGGTTGCATTGTTAACTTCTACATTAGAACACACACATTTTACATCGCCTAATTCAATATCTATAAAGAGCGCTGATTCAGGTACTCTAATTGAGGATATTGTTGGTAAAAATTAATTTTGTTGTTGATTTTCATTTAATGATTCATAACTTTTAATGCCTTCTGTGTCTTTTTCTATCGGCGCTGCTTTTTCTACATCGATGTCTCTTCTTACTTTTCTTCTTATCTTTCCAATGTCTAATAATTGTTATAATTACAATTTATTGTATGAAATTTATCGTGTATATATTTCCTGAAAATTGGCCTAGCCAAAAGAAGTTAAAAGTTCTGTAGAAAAAACGTATTATTCTTTTTAGGGCGTTATTGAAGTCGATATATTTTTCAGTATGCAAAAAAAATTTCGAGAGGTTAATTTGTGATGTAAATATATGCAATACTATCTGGCAATAAAAAATTAACTAAATAAATAAATTTCAAAAACTAGACCAAAAATCGTCTATTATAAGCTTTAGAGCAGAATTAAATATTATTTGTTCTTACAATGTTATTACTCTATAATAGAGTTCGGAATAGTACGTTTAACGAATCTATTATATTTATTTAATAGTATTAAAAAAAAGGCACTAAAAATTGTAATAATAATAATATTTAATTTTTGAATGAATATTAAACGATTTTAGCATAAAAAAGCAAACTCTCAAGTTGAACAGGATAGAAGAGCATCACTAATGTGCAATCTTACTCCACTCAGAAGATTTGCAGAATAACAAGGAAAGTGCAAGGAGAAAGCTACTGCAAAGAGGGGCTGAGCTTTGGACTAAACTAGCGAAGACAACGACGGCGCGTTGAGTAAGAGAGCTCGTGTATATATATATGCGCGATCCGGTTTGAATAAGTAGTTACTGGCCTAATAGCGGAGCCGGACTCTGACGAGCTCGGAATACGGAATTCCTGAAGGCCTTGTAAACGAGGTTCTCTCCACCCTGGCCTCTCTTTCTACTCGGTGAACTAGGAGGGTCGCAATCTCGGCTCTGGTCGAAAAGCCCGTCGCTGCAACATCAAACCGCCATAAACACCTTGCACGCGTCTTACGTTGCAAGCTTCGTCGATGCAGCCTCTCCCTCCTGCTTTTACGACTTAATCAAAGCACGCGGTAATTTCGCTCTACCTTGTGTAGCCGCCTGTCGCTCGAGATAAGGCCGATTGCCATTTTGGCTTGTTCGGATTACCCGTTCCTTACTTTCATCCGGAAAGGAGGCTTACTTGCTTACTTGCTTTCGGATCTTATACTCTTACTTTTCCATCTTTTACGACATCAAACTTCTTTTATGTTCTCATAAATGGCACTTAAAAATTTTTTAAATGTATTTTTTAAGAAGATTGTGTTCAGAATAAGACTGAGACGCTCAATTTTTATTTTTAAATGATCGGACAGGACACAATGAAAAGGCTTTTTAAAAACAAAACTTTTAAGCCGAATTAGAGTATTATTTAATTATTAGAACTGAAAATAATCAACTAAACGTGAAAAAATCGATAACTCCGAACGTATTGAAGATTAAGAGCAACAATTGAGCATGAGCAATCTTGGAACTATATAAAAACTTTTTGTGAATTACGACATTGAAATTTTCAATACATTTTACAAAATCATCGATCGAAGAGAAAATAAATATGCGCGTATCAGCTCGAGATGCAGCGGCGGCTCGCTGTCCAAGTCCCGGCGGCTCGATTCGGAAGCGGTCGGCGTGCTTCGTGTCTTTCTCTCTCTCGTTTGGGTCGCTATCTCTCTCACTCCGCACCGTGCGGCTTCTCTCTTACTACAGCTGACCCGGTAATTCGAATGCGCGCAGGTCTGTTTTTATTAAAAATTAGGATTTTCGTTAGACATTTTTTTGGATTTCATTATTATCGTCTGATAGATTAATGAAAATAATCGAAACGTATTTTTTTTTTATTCAATTTAATGATTAGCAAAAATAATAATCGAAAATTCACGTGACGTGATGATTGTGCACAATACAGATATACTACGCCGTGATAACATCACAGTTTTCGTAATTTATGTCTGCTATATCTTTGTTAATAAATGTTAAAATGAAAAAAGAAAAAATACGTATCTATTAATTATTTTTCAATATTCTATCTGACGGACTTAATAGAATTTTACATTCAAAATCCCAATTATAAGCTTATAAACTATAGTTGATTACTATAGTGATGTACTATATACTGTTAGACAAAATACTATAG
>UCOL01005009.1:0-12845 GCA_900474335.1 Ormyrus nitidulus
GTTCCAACGCAATTGCAGATCAGCCAAACTGTTTGCTTATAATTAAGCCGCTCGTCAATGCCATTAGGCAGTTCGACATGGGCGCGCGCGCGTACTTTCGCGCCTGTTTGCGCATCGCCTTTAGGGCGCCCCCGGATATGCGTCGTCGCTCGCTACTCGCGATCGAATTCGCGGCCGACTTTGATTCGGCCCGGCTCCCCCCGCGCTTGTTTGCCCGCTAATTACGCGATGCTGTTTGTCGGCGCGCGGACGGGGGGGGGGGAGGGGGAGTGAAAGTGGGATGGGTTTGCTTATCGGGATGTCGCGCGTTTCGGCGATGGGATTTTCCGGGGGGGTTGTTGGTTTGATTGATTGATTTTTTTGGGAATTTGCCGTTAAATGTTGGAAGATAAATTTTTGGTTGGTTTGAAATTTACGTGGTGAAAGCAAAGTTTTTTTTTTAAAATACTGCGGGAAAAGTAAGAAATTGAACTGTATAATGATCGAATTTTATACGTTGAATGTATGCAGGAAATGAATTTTCGTAGAAAAAAAGCATTGTGCAAATAAAAAAAAAATATTGGAAGATTCATCTGCAAAAGTAGCAATTTTCTAAAGTGCAGCCTTAAGTCGAGCTAAAATATCTATCCTAATTAACATCGGCAAACATAATCGCAACAAAACTCCGGTAAATCCTCTTAAAACTCGGACAGAAATAATAGGGAATTAAGCAGTCCCGAGCATCCGCGCGCTTAGAAGCAAGAAAAAGCCCCGGCAAAAAGCTCCCGCGCCCATTACCTTAATTCCCGGGGCCGAGAGAGATAAAGCAAGAATTTCGGCCCCGGGAGAAAGCTGCCTCGAGGAGCTTCTCCTCGAGAGTCGTAAGTAAGAAACAGTCCGGGGGCCGCCGCCGCCGGCCGGAACAATTGATCAAGAAATACACGCGGAGATAAAGGCGAGAGCTTTCTAATCAGCTTAAGTTCGCGAGCGAAATCGAACATTGGCAGATGGCTCGGAACAGGCGAACTTTCGCCCGGAGTCTGACTATTTATATCCGGGGCAAAAGCTCTCGGATCGAGTTTGATGTCGACAGCCGTTCGAGTGGCCCTCTTCTTGGGAACGATTTAACTATCGAGTATTTTTGAACGCTGATAAGCGCCGAATCTTCGAGAATGCCGATTATATATAGACGGGAGTGACTTTGGAGTGGTATTAGGTATATTATTTATTTTCGAGGCGAAGCTCTTGGTGTATTTAAGGATTCGCATTATTCGAAATGCAAATGAATTTAAGATTCTATTTTTAAAAAATAATCGAATTACTATGGAGGTTGGAGGAAATTATCGATAATACGTCGAATAGTTTTAATAAAATTCAGGATTTTTATTCTTGTGCGCAAGTTTTTTACGTTCCAACAGTTGCTTAAAATCGAAAGAAAACGTTTCTGAAATATTGGCGCTGCAGCTGAAATGAACTTTGTAGATCTCAGAAGTTACGCACAGTTTAATTTACGAATTTCGAAAGTTATTCAGGTAAAAGGCTTAACTAACTTGTAAACTGTAATTATAAATTTAACTCTATTTCATTTTAAAGTGAGAAGTTTGCCCACTCCTTCGAATCGCAGTTTTCGCAGACACTTTTATTTTTATTCTTTTATTGTATTTAGTTTGAAATACTAGTGCAATTGTTCAAAAAAACAAACGACAAACTTGATTTATGTTACAGAATTTCCTCTTCCAAACAAAGAATCGCGTATAAATATCAAACCACTGAAGCGGAGATTTACCGCGATTTTATGCAGCAATAAACGAACACTAAATCACAGTTTGTTCCCCCCCCAAAGATCCCGCGGCAGCTCCTCAATCCACTCATTGCCTTAAAACGGCGCAAATTTCAGAATCCGCATTTTCCAGATTCTTCCGGGAGAGCCAAGTACCCCTTCCGAAATTACCCTCAAAAGCACCTTCTCCCATCCGCATTAGCCGCCGCGACGATCGTAAACGGAAAAAAGCTCGACAGCCGCGGCGAGATTTATCTCCCCCCGGCTGAAAGTCGCCTCTAAACAACAAGGGCCGGCACTCGAGGCGCCGCGGGAAAACACTCGACTTTGCATCCGGAATTTCCTCGCGCGGCGCGTCGTCATGCATATTCAGGGGCCGCGGGTAAAAAATTATTCAAACTCGCGGGGCGTCGCGGAGTCATCATTGCGGAGAGGCCGGTTTTTCGGCCGGAATTCATTGCGCCGCCGCGTTATTATATTTAGCGACCCTCCCCCTCCCCTCTTCGCAACCGCTCCTCGAGAGCGGAGCTCGACGGTCCAAGAGGGCGCATTTTCTGCCGCCTTTTGCCGTTTCGAGACGGCAGAAAAATAGGCGGACGAGAGCTTTGCGCGGGTATATAAGTACGGATGTGCCTGCCGCTGCTGCTCTGCCGAGGAAACGTTCTGAATGGGAGGATGGTGGCCTTTTTTGGAACCGCCGGGGCGAATAAGTTGTAATGGCGGAGCAGCTTGTTATGCTGCATGAGTATTTTTTAAATTGCTTGTTTAGGATTACCTTAACGGGGTTTAAGAGGGCCTGTTTACTTGGGCTTTTTTGCTCGTTAACAGTTTTAAGGTTTTTTTTTTTTCAATCGATTAAAAAAAATTTAAGCGTGGAAACGAAGGCATGCATTAATCTGCATTTGAATAAACATTATTAGACATTGTAATTACAAAATATTTTAAAAAATAAAGACTGAATTGTATGAAAGTAATTGTTTGGACGTGAATTATTTTTTTTTATTTATTATTTATTAAAACGAATAATAGATTCTTTCATACATTTTTCAACTTCCATTGTTTTCCATCAGAATTGAATACTGTATTATTTGAATGAATCGTTATTAATACTCTATTTTGAAAAATGTATATTTTTTAACAATGAATTTGTGAATAATGAATATGGAAATTGGAAATGCATAACGATTCATCACTCATAAACCTACAATCCGAAACAGAAAATTTGAAAATTAGAACTCGAGAGAAACTTGAATAAAGTTGGCAAAAGTTTCTTTCATTGTCTCGACAAGGCGTAAGGTTTCCTGTTTATGAGCAAAGTTTTGAGGCTGCAAACACCTGTTTGGAATCTTCAACGTAAACCCCTAATAAGATTTCTCGATTCAAGCAAACTCGAACAAAATGAATTGCATCAACATTGGCAGCTGTTGGTAAAACCGGTCAGTTTTCTAAAAAAAAATTGCCGACGCCTTTCATTACCGTAATTTCGACGCCGACGAACGTCTGGGTAATCGGCCAATTTTCAGTTAGCACCTAATATCAGGCGAAAATAAATTTCGAATATTCAAATTGCCGGTGGCAAATCTAAAATTACAGTCGCCCGCCGTTTTTCTCACCCGCGGAGAACCGTATAAATGATGCAGTCCCGGGTTACTCGCTAAAACTCAGAGAAATATTCAAAACTGCTTATGCATAATTTGGGAAAGTGAAATATTGAATCTCTACGGGCGCCGCGGAACGTGAGAAAGCCGGGAATAAAATGCCGGCCTGAAGAATTTAAGACCTCCAAGAGCGCGAAATTCCAAATTTCTCGGCATAATTATCCGAAATAAATATTTTAGAGGCCAATTTCCTTGAAAGTTGGAGGGAAAAATTTTTGTTTTCCCGCGGAGCAAGAAATAGAGAGGATGCATTATACACTTCGCGATATTAGTTGCGCGCGGAGAAAAATTCTCTGCGAAAAATTACAACAGTCAATCTTAATGTTCTCGCAGACTGACATTGCTGGAAAAATAATAAAATAAGCTGAATATTAGTTCTGATAAATTTTAGTAGAGAATTTTTCTTTCTTAATGAAAGAAGAACTCCTCCCAGTTGAAGGATTCATCCGACCCGACTACCTTTATTATTAAAAAAATCTTCCCGAAATACCGTAAAAAGAAATTCCCTCGTTTCAACAAAAGCGCGATCCCTCCAACAAAATCGTCGGGCAAGTCGTCAGCTCGCGAACGC
The DNA here is from genome assembly GCA_900474335.1 of Ormyrus nitidulus. NCBI lineage: Eukaryota > Metazoa > Arthropoda > Insecta > Hymenoptera > Ormyridae > Ormyrus > Ormyrus nitidulus. The sequence continues at coordinate 3,989 of UCOL01005009.1, forward strand.
ATCCGCAAACGAAAGCCGCCGACTTCCTCGCGACTCGTTTTCTCACGAGCGGGTCGTTTGCGTAAGTCCGCGCGCGGCTCGGAATCAAAGCCCCCTCCCCCTGCGCGCGCGCGACCGCGGGAATATAATTGGCTAATGAGAGTTTTTGCCGGCGACCGGCTTCGCGGTAAGAGTCCGCCCCATTAACGCGCGCCTTTGACGGACTCGGGAGAGAGGCTCTGCGTCTTTTCGTATTAAACGCTGTAATTATCGTGACTTTTCAGACTGGGCTGTAATGAGGCTCGAGGACTGATATCTAGTTTTTTTCTTTTTCAGGGGAAAAGGGTTTTCCCTGCGAGTTTATTGAAAATGAATATTGTTGGCGCAACAATTTCTATAACATTTATAAGTATGCTTTTCTGTACACCATGTGACTGATCCTAAAAGTACACCAACTTTTTTTTGACATCCTGTAGGGATATCATTAAAAAAATCACTCGTAAAGGGATTATTCAATTTTATAACAGCAGGGCCCTTTTCGATCACCGAGGTTATCGGCGTTCGGAAATATTTTTAAAACGTTCCGTCAGACAGACGGCAACGCTGCATCGAACGTTCAACGAGACTCCGTAACTGATTGAAATTTGAATTGATTTCATTTATTGTCGTAATGGATTTTAAAGTAACAATTATTTTAAAATTCAGTTTAGTAGGAGTGTAAATAGCCTACTTCTTATAACCCTATTTTCATATAATTATAGGTTACGGGTTACCCGTCGGTATCGAGATCCGTTTGATTTTGATATTTGAGCATTTTTTTTACTACGAATAAGGCGGAATCGACTTGAAAGAGAACAAGTTGCACGAACAGACTGACGTGCTGCGTAGTTCACGGCGTCTAGGTGTCGATTTAGCTTGAACTGGCTATCTCCAAGTACCGGGTCTCACGTAAAAATAAACATCACCAACGAATTCCTCGACCCTCAAAACCCTTTACGAGTGACTTTTTGTAATGATATCCTATACAGGATTGAAAAAAAGTTGGTGTACTTTTAGGATCAGTCACTGTGTATAGTTTATTTAACTAAAAATACTTGGTAGTTTATTTAAATATAATCCCATTTTTAATTTATTTCATTTTTACCAAAAACGAATTACGACGAGCACAATTCACCCATAGAATCCATCTTAGCCACGTCTCCCGCGACGTTTCCAAGACGATTGCACGTCTTTGCGGTGAAGTCAGAAGCAACTCCCACCGCTTTTTACCCGGAGACCAGAAGCTTTCGCATCTCTCCACCTCGAATAAGCCCGACTTGCACTCTCCCTTTCTCAGAGCCGCTCGCTCGAGCAAGCCGATCCCAAAGAAAAGCCCAGCCGCGAAATTAAAGGCACCGCGCGAACCGAACGATTCCAGCTCTTTGCTCCGCGGAGCGTCGATTTTCCGTTTTTCAACTCGGCGTCAGGCAACGACGACGACGCAGATAACGAACCAGTTCGGCCGCGAGAAGGCTGCGGCGCGCACAATGCGAGGCGTCGCGTCGTGTCTGCCCGTGTGATGTGGATTGCGGCGAAAATTGCGAATGCAGAGACGCGACGGGCTTTGCGCCCGAAAGTCAAGAGCCGACTTTGCCTTGAGGAATATAATTATGCGCAGGCATTGTGCGGAGACGAGACGCGACAGTTGAGTTGTTGCCGTGTCGCGCGGCGCGACGCTCTCCGTGGGGATTATTATGCGCGCCTCTCGGCTCTCTTTTTGTTCGAGGAGCCCCCCACCCCGGCCTTTGTTGATAATTAAAAGCTGCCTTCTCTCGCCGCGGGCCCGATTTATCGGGCTGTAAAGTGGGTTTGCTTCTTGCTTTTTAAGGAAATAAATCGCTCGCGGCGGCAACGGATTTTTCGAGAGGAAAATAAATGCGGGAACGCGGGCGGCGGCGTCGAGCGGTAAATCAAGCTGACGCAACTATCAGGGAATTGTCAAAAGTTTTTTTGTGAGTAAGTGGACGTCGCTTGTCAAAGGCCTTTCCATCTTCCGTCGCTCCGGTTGGCGCTTGTTGATTTTATGTTTTCACTGACTGATCGAGTGATCGATGCCGCGGGTTTTGGGATACATTTATATTTGCGACCGATTTCGCGTACTTCTTTCGTGCTTCTTTTTCTTCTTTTTATTATCGATGTCCAAATGACTTTTTAAATGATTTATTGACGCAAGTCGTTTAACAAATCAATTTGTCGACAGTTATTTCAGAGGTAAGATTTTATTTTCGAACGTTATTTCTCGAAGCTCGATTTCATCGAAATTGAGAGCTAAGGATATATACGCGGAAAATGAAATGTTGCGCGGATATAAATTGCGGAAAAATTCACTTACGAGGAAAAGCTTCGACGTTAAATTCGTTTTAAAGTCGTAAATTTAAAAAAGTTCCCCTTTAATTATAAATAATCACGCAAAAAGTCTGAAAGTACGAAGCGCTCCGGCTAAAAAAACCGAGGAATAGCAAAAGCTGAAAAAAATTGTGCAAAAATTCCCTTTTGAAATTCCGCAGCGCGGCGCGCAACAATGTTTGCTTAATACCCCTTTTCGTATTTCTCGCGGAAGCGTTTGAAAAAGTGTGTTCTCGCGCGCACAAAGGGACGACTTCATCGAACGAAATTAACTTAATTAAAACTTTAATCAAAGGAAACTAATAAACGCTCGAGAAGTTGCGGATGAATGGCGCGCGCCGGAAGCCGGGGAAGAGCGTAAATTAAAGTCTCGTCAATCGGGAAAGATGGCGAAAAGGAGAGGAGCGGGCAATGAAGCTCTTCGTGCTTTATGCTGCGTTTTAGCGGCAGTCGAGGAAAGAAGAGAAGCGTCGCGGAAGAATTTTTATGCCGGCCAAATTAAAAGCCGAGGAATTTGACTTAGGGGTTCTTAGGATTTAAGTCGGAGGGGGAGGGAGGGTTGAAGAAGTGATATAAGGGGCAAGAAAAAAAATACTTTGTGTTTGAGAAGGGCAAATACGTCGTTTTGAAAATTTTAATTGCTACGATAACTAAGAAATTACTTAATGATGCGGTATAAATGTAATACATCGCGTTGAAAATTTTGTGTGATACAATTAGCTAGCTTAACCTGTTATTCTTGTTAAAACACTCGAGTACAATTAAACTGAAGCAAGGCGGTTTATTAATTAAGCGAATATTCGAGATTTCGAAACGGCTTGAAACAAGCAGCGTAACAGACGAGCAAATTTACTACATCGCAGCGAGGTTCCGAATGTAATTCAGGAGGATCTCATAAACCCGCTGCCGCTGTTTCCGCGGCATAAACTCTTCGCAGAGGCAAAATTCGCCGAATAAAACGTCGGCCGTTAAGCAGATCCTACAGAGGGAGTAAAAGCCGAAACGAATCGCTCGAGGACTGTATTAATATACACGCCGCTGAGTAAAAGATACTCCCGCGAAACGATATACGCAATTGAATTTTCCATTATCGCGTTCGACGCTTTCTTCGGCATTACACGACGACGCAGCTCACCTTTACCTCAAAGACCGGCGAGTCAACGAGTTTACCGTTCCGCCGCGAAAATCCGCATCGAACGCAGGCAGCTGTTTAATACACTCGTCTATTCTCGCGCGGCATTCGCTCGCGCGGAATATTTCATACTCGCTTAGCGCGAAAAGCCCAGGTTTTCCCCCTCGTCCGCGCGCCTCGCAGGGATCGGGAGCGCCGGAATAATTCAGTCGTATATAGCGGCAGGTGTTTTTCGCTCTCCGCTCTTAGGCGGAGCGGGTGAAACGCCACGCACTCGGAGCTTAATTTAACGCCGCGGGAGCTTTCTCAGCTCGGCTGGAAAATTATTATGCGAGCGCCTCCGTTACTTACGCGCCTCTTACGGCTTTGAGGATCGTCGGCTATTTTAGAGCTGAACTTGATAATTTTGCGCGCCGGTCAATTATTGCTGGGTGGTTGCCGCGCTTTATCCGCTATTCGCGAGTCGTGACGTTTCGGCCACTGGGCAGGATTTCTGTCCGGGAGGATGTTTGCTAAGGTTTGATTTGTACTTTGTGCTTTTTGCTGGGAAAGTAAGCTAACTTAAAGCTGAAATAAGCTAATTACAAAGTTAAAAAGGTAAAGTAGTATTAATTTTTTTAATATTTTGAGGTTGGCGGTAACTGTTTGGCTCGTTTATAAGCAGACGGTTATAGCTATCAGCTGTTTTGTGAGTTTTCTTTAAGTTTTCAAAAAATATTCTTTTCAGTTTTATTTTAAATAAATAATGTGTAGGTAATTTTTTAAGCAAGTTATAGATTTAAATAAAAATAAAATATACATTTTTTTACTTGAACGGCAAATTCAGCGGGCTTTGACTGGTGACTAGCTAAAAAGCACGTCGTTTTTACGTATTACCTTTTAGCTATTCCGTTAAGCATCCGGAAAAATTAATCACAGATTTTCAAAATGACAGATTACAATTTTCGACTAAAAGCGTGAAAACTACAATTAGCAAGGCTTTTACCATTTCTAGAAAGTGAAACAATGCCGCTTCTCAGAGCTTTCCAGTCGCCGTCGTCGTCGCGCGCACTTCGTCGAATTTAAGACTCGCGACTTTTTCCGCGTATCGGTCCATCGTGCGTTTTTCGAATAAATATCGCTGCGCGTTCTTTCCCGGAAGCTCGTGCTTTTAAAATCTGCCATTCTGCTTTTCTCCACTCGACCTCCAAAGTCACAAGTATACTTTTCGACGGAGAAAACAATCGCGTTCGATTTCCTTAACCCGTCGAGAGGCTGTCTTCCTGCAGCAAAAGACGTACGTAAGCGCCAAATTTGCGTGAAAAGGCAGCGCGACAACCGTTTCTCGGGACGGATACGTCGCGTTTTCGAGTTGAGCGCGAATCGTCGCGAGCTGAGTGCAGATCTCGGGTACGGAAAGGACTCGTTGGACCGACGGCAACGCGATTTAACGGCTGGTTGGACAGGCAAAAACTCGCCCTCTTTCTCGGGATCCGATTCTTTTGCACTTTCTTCCCCTCGCGTTTTCTTTCCGTGATTGGATTTCTGCTTCTCTCCGGGCGTTTTATTTCGATTTTCTACTTCCAGGGCCTTATCGTTTTGAATTTTCCTTTTTCCGCCAATGTTCGATATTCGGAGCGAAAAACACGCCTCGGAAAACTTGAGCTTTTCAAAAAAATAACTGAAACAGCTTACCAAAGCACACGTCGTTCCCAAACCATCGCCCGACGCATCAGGAAATTCGCGTCAGCAGCCGGCGGAATTTTCCGGCCGCGGTCTCGCGGGTTCCGCCTTTCCGATCACGTCGCGCTTGTCGCCAGCAGCGCAAGAATATGAGAAGTCCCCGCGCGACCACCCACCGCTCTTTCTCTCTCCTGCCTTTGTTTCTGCTCTGCGCTCGTTGCGGCTGATATGAGGTGTGGCGACGGGAGCAATTAGACGTCAAATGAGCTTTGTAGTGGAGTTTCTTTCTCTTAACATTGTCGCTCAAATGTTTATGAGCAAAGTGCCATTTTTTTTTAGACAGACGACGAAAATAATAAACGTCTTATTAAAGAGTAACTTGTAAGGGAAGAATTGAACATATGAAATTGATCCAAACGTACTTAACGCGGTATAAAAACGAGCAACAAAATCCCCATCCCCGTTGCGAATCGTTTAATAAAGGCATCAGAATATACGCGAGGCTGCATGCCCGAATAAGGGCCGTAAGTTATGTACCCGCTCTCCTTTGTTTCTCCACTTCCGTCTTTGCCGCGGACTATCGCTATTCGAGAATCAGACACTCGCCAGTGCGCGCGCCCGAGCGCGCGGGCAAAAAAACGAGGATACGGAGAGAGGTTGCTGAAACTGAGCTGACCTTATCGCTTCCCCTCGTCCCGCCCCCCCTCCTCCTCCTCCTCCTCCTCTTATTTTTTTATTTTGTACTTTTATAGAACGCTCCGGTGCAGCGCCTGTCAGTTTCTTCCTTTCTGCTTTTGTCTTTCCCGGCCACTCCTTCGGACTCTCGAGGCTTTATTGCCTCCGCGAGTTGCTCATATACGCGGGCGAAATATCGGATTCGAGCTAAAAATAAAGGGTGAGGGGGGGGGGGTAGTTTTTTAATGGAAAACGCGGCGGATATATTTGTATTTAATTCTGGCTGTTTCGCGGGGGAAAAAGTAAGGTCGGTTGGGAATTGAGTTAAGGTTTACCCTTTTCGTGTTACTTTACAGTTGTTACGGAAATGCATAATTTCGGATTTCAAAGGCGCGCTGTAAAATTGAGCTGGTTGAAATCCAATAGAGTTGAATCTTTTAATAGAACTTTGATACAACGCTTACGGCAGACTTTGCGCTGGTTTTTGTTGAGTATTATTTAGCACAGAGACGCGAGGAGCTATATTTTTGTAAAATGATCAGTCGTGTATTCGTAATTCTAAAATAGAGTTTGATAGAAGAATTATGCACTTTAATTTAATAGTGGAAAATGTTTCACAATATTAGTCAACCAAATTAAAGAAATGCAAATAATATGAGGCCGAACATAAACTATAAATACGTAATTTTACTGCGTTATTAAAGTGAATATTCATTAAATATATTCGTATATATTAAACCACATGTATTAAATATCCCCCTGAAATGAGGATGTTGTTAAACGTTAAATTTCGCTTAACATATTGAAGCTCGGCTGTTTACGTTGTGTTTGCTTGAGTAACATCATAATTTAATGAAAATGAAATTCGAAACTCTGAGCCCAACAGCTGCTTCAATCGTAACGAATATAATTTTATTAAACAAGCACGTCGACATTTAGACTACTTTATTCCTCCCGCAAATGGGCCCATTGCACGAGCTAAAAAAATTCAGCCACCCTCTTAAAATTGACTTGACAAGAACGCAGCTGTGCTCTCGGCTGGCAGCACAGTGGATTTAAAATAGAGGCGAAATTAATTCCCCTTCTCCGTGTTCCCCTTTTTTTTCGGCGGATTAAAAAATACCGAGCGGATAAAGGCGACGGGCTTCGACAGTAACGAGACAAGGACGTCGTGCTCTCCCCAAGTCAAAGAAGATTGGCGCGGCTCGAGCTCGAAGCGACGTCGAGCGACTCTAAAAGCCGGCTATAATCTTTCGCTCGCTGTTTCGCGTAAATCGCGAGGAAAGGAAAGAGGGCCCGACGCGCCGCGCTCTATTTGTGGGGAGTAGCTTTTACAAGCTGGAAATTTCGACGAGCAGAATGAAGTTCTAATGGGGAATTATTGGAATTCAATCGATGAAAATGAATCATTCATGTATTAATGAATATCCATTGCGTCCTTTCGGGCATATAGACAATAAATTGCAAAAAAGAAAAGATATTTGATGCCAATATGGAGCGTGAGCAGTTGTCAAGTTTATTTTTACAATTTTATTTTTCCAATATATAGTCGACCAGTGTTCAATCATTCCATTCCAGCCAATATTCAACCATTATTCAGCTAAAAACATTCGATCATTATTCAATCAATATTCAACCAGTAATCAACTAATATTCATCATTATTAAGGCAATATTCGATCATTCGGCAAATATTTCGTCAATATTCGACCAATATTTGGCCAATATTTAACCATTATTCAGCCAATAGTGAACTAGCGTTAGGCCAATATTTGATCATTATTCAGTCAATAATCGTTCATTCAGTCAGTATTCGGCCAGCATTCGACCATTATTCGGCCAATAGCCGACCAGTGTTCTTAGTAGTACAGCCGTCCTCAAACTTTTTTTCTGTACTTGTCTTAGGAACGCGACCGCGCTCCTTGATTTGGTATTAATTAATAGTTTTGTTAACATATTTCATATTGAAAGTTATTTGAAAGTGTAGAACTGAATATTTATAGAAAATTTTTAAAAACCTTTGCAAATACGACTTTAGGAATTTTTGATATTTTAAATTTCCATAGCTGCCTGTAATCCTTTTTAGCTTTTGCCTTGCACGTCGAAATCTGCAAAAGGAGCAAGCGCAAATATAAGCAGGGAAGAGGAAGAAGCATATGAAAGAGAATAAAAACCAGTTCCGATATTAAAGAAAATTGCGCGACTAAAGAGAAGAAAAGTGGAAACTAATATCGTGAAATAAACAGCGAGGCATTGTCTCCTGTGAAAGACATTTTTTCCCTTATATCTAATGCAATAAAAGTATTAAAAACTTATGACTTAATATCTGAAACCATTATGATTATTATATTGCTTGCATTATTTTATAAATACAAATAAAACAGCTATACCAAGTTTTTATAATTGTTATTAACCTCTTTTGACCGGCACCATGAATACACAAATAAAACAATTTTTTTTACATTGATCTATTATTCTTGTGCCTTAAAAACTTAAAATATACAGATATATATCCCTTAGTGTATATATTTTCTTGTATAAATGCGTGTCCATATATGTGGACACTAGTACTATTTGGAATGAAAAATTGCGTGGGTCGTTTGTATACTCAAAAAATAACCCACTATCAACCCCAACCCCTTTCATCCCACGGGTTAACCGAGTTACTAAAGAAATAATCCACAATAAATATTTTTTATAGCACTCTGGTAGAAAGTTTCCGATAATATCGCTAGAATCTAGTTAAAATGTCCAAATATAGCTAGATTCTATCGATACCAGGGGCACTTTTAATTTAATAGCGGTCGCAATAGATTTTGCTTTCTTCCGACTGTAATTATAATAGAAAAAAATTAATTTTTAATTAACCTTGAGACGGCCGAAAAACCAATATTTTGGCGCATCAGAAAATGCTTTTATTTTTGTTTTTACATTAAAATATTCATTTTCTTAATGATATTTATTATTTTTATTACAATTTATAATAAAGTTTTTTATTTTTAATAAATTTTTCCTGTTATAGGGG
>UCOL01005010.1:0-12839 GCA_900474335.1 Ormyrus nitidulus
CATATTAATTGTGCACAATTTAGCATAGCTCGGTATATCTATATATAAATTTCACCAATGTTAAAATGTGCACAATTAATATGTGCACGATTCTTATGTGCACAAACCACACCTTGCCAATTTATTGCTCGATTAAAATTAAAAAAATTTTAATCTACACAGTTAACTGTTTATTATTATATTTTCAAGAATTTAAGCAGCATTTGAGCGTTTGCATTCTCAAATTCTGCTCAGTCATTGATCAATTATCTCAAGTGTATTTCAATAAAATTGAACTTTATTGGATAATTAGTAATTTTATTGACAAACACTTGTCAGTATAAAGGAACGGTAATCAGTAAAGCTGCTACATTCACGAGATGATTATAAAATGATAAAGAACCATTATGTAATTAAAGCACGAGCAAGAATGTAAAAAAGCAACATTTTCAATAAAATGATCATTTTCGCAACGGAAGCCACTATACCCCCCTATACTTTCCAAAATAATCGAAATAATCGCCGTGGAGTGCGATCGGAGAACGCATATATGGCAAATCAACGCGGGAGGACGCGAAACATCAACAAAAGAGTTACCTAATTGAGAAAGCCTGTGGAAGGCCCGCAACAGTTTCTCCTGCTTTGTTTTTGCCGATGAGTAGTCGCCTTCCTTGCTGAACTTTATAACGGCCTGAACGAGCTCCGGAAATAAATTCGTTATGCTCGGCATGAAGGAATCGATTCCCACGGAGCTGCCGGGTAGTATGATCTGCGAAACGTCGAAAATTCTCTGTGCATCGCTTCGGGACTCTTGCGCCGAAATGCTCGACGGACTTGCCGTGTGGTTTCGAGCGCACGAAATTTAAATGCAATATCCGTAAATCAGCTCGGTGTCGTAAAGAACTGTACATTTCCGTACTTGGATCGTTGCGCTTTTTTTAAGTTTTCTTGTTTATTATTATCAATAAAGTATATTGTTCGCAAAAGTGATTACTGCGTCTAGACGCTAAGTTTTTACACATTTTGATAAGAAGCCGTCGATATCATTAATGAAATACAGACTCTGATTCACGAATTTTTTACATGATTTTTTATAATATGTGAACCTTGATTGCTTACCTCGTTGCTGCCAAGAAATAGCACAAAACGTCCGTCTTCGACTTTTAAAATTTGCGTGGCTTCTGCCAAATTATGGCTGGTAAATTTGATTCCAACGAGCGTTGGAATTTTGTACGCTGCCGTTTCCAAAAATTTTGTCATGTGGACTTAAAAAAATTATGTTGTATTAGAATTTGAAAGTTCAAATATACATTTGGCTTATGATTTCGGTTTTATAATGTATAAATCTGCACAATATAATCATTGTAAAATTTACGAAATAAAATATCTATATTATCGTTTAATCATGACATTGAAACCGCGCTGATAATAATTCTGTCAAATTCACAATCTCGTCAATAATTTTTTCCATTCCTAAATCAAGAAATAAATATACAAGTGCCAAGTAACCTTTGGCCCTCTAGCGCACACAACATCAAGATAAACAAAATCTCGATGCAAATATCCAAAGCAAGCTGCACCTACTTGAGACTCTGGACATGTCCGGGTAATGATAGTAGAGCAGCGGCGTCTCCGGCGCGGCTCCGCTGACCTCCGTCAGGTAGTCGGCGAGCTCCTCGACGTTCCTCGGCTTGTAGTACAGCTCGGGCAAGCAAAGAATGGCGCTTACGTTAAGGGTTCGAGCGTGGCTCGCCTAAAATATCTCAAGATTAACGATCGTTCGCCAAGCCGACCGAGCGGTCTGTTTTTTGTTTTTGTTTTTTTTTATATAAATTATGTACGAGATCCTTGACATCCGCCAGCGGGGCCCCGCCGACTTGGAGCACCAGGTGCTGGTTGTTCCTCTCCGCAGCCTCCGACCAGGCCTCGGCGATTTCTTTTCTCTCGTTCACGGACATCGTCATGCCTTCGCCGGTCGTGCCGTTTACTGCGAATGAACAAATGAAATGCACGTTTCGGTCACTTTTTCAGACGACGAGTTTTGACGCTTCGTACAGCAAGTAAAATATAATTCACTAAAAATTAGCGTGCTAATTTTGCTTACATGATATATTGGCAATAATGTATACGAATGTCATGTATATTCAACGATTTGGATTAGTAAAATGCGCATTTCTCCTCTCTTATTTTATTTAATGGAAAGTTTTAATAATAAATGATATAAACATACCGAGAACACCGGGAATGTTTTTGGATTTGAGATAATCCGAGTACCGTGGAATCAGATAAGCGTTCGTTGCTTTTTCACTTTTTTTAAAACAAAGAATAAATCCATTAGATATAAAATTAATTTTCAATTTATTAAAGAAATTAGAAGCTTCTTAATTAATTACCTGTTACTTTTGAAAGGAGTAAATACTGGAACGACTAGACCTCTGTAAGCGTAGCGCAGAGTTGACTGAATTCAGAAATGAATGCATAATTAATTAATTGATTTATGCTAAAATATAAAGCAAATAATCAAATTGAAAAATGACAAATTACCGTCATTTTTGTGCGAATTTAAGTACTGACGAAGGTGAGGTTAAAGTACACTGTAAGCTCGCCGCCGCTGAAGTCACTGGGTAAACGATTCGCTTAATCGTTCGAATTGAATGTTACGCAGCTATATAGACAGCGTTGATAAGGAGATTCTTATATATTTAAAATATTCCACGCATGAAGAATCAAGTTCACGCTAGAGATGATAAATATTTCAATGCTTTTTTACGCATACATCAACGATATTTATTTACAAGTTACCGTACAAAGTTTCCGATGTTTACATAACATTTTATCAAATTTAATTTTTTGTTCCCATTCTACTGGTTTTAGTATGGATATACGTCAAAATTTAAAACCAATGTTTTAATTAATTATACAGACAGTTGATACATTTACGTTAGTTAAATGTTAGTTATTAAAAATATGATCATTCAATTTTGCAAACATACTTTGGAATATCAGTTTTAATTATTTTTTTCTGCTTTATTATAGAGACATTTTACATAAGCTGAGTAATTCTGCTGTACGCACTTTTCAAAATGAATAAAGCTACTTGAAAGAGTTGAAGTACTAATGTATAAAGCCAGAATTCTTTCTGAATAAAATAAAAATTTACGTACTTCTGAAGATGGATAAAGCTATACTCAAAGGATTTGAAGGATTATAACTCATAAAGGCAGAATTCCTTCTGAAAAGTGTCTTGTTCCTTTAACTTTCTGTGAAAGCAAATCCAGATAGCAAACGATTTCTTTAAAATGTTGCCTCTATTATTTCAGGACATTGACTTCCACGCAAATTATTTTCGTATCCTTCGCTAAAAATTGTACAAAAAATAAAACGAAAATCCACATTGACTTTCGAGTAAATTGAATACTCGCGGAACTCGCCTGGCCACTTTAAGTTAGATTCTATAAATAAGAATCGCATATTTCGTTTCGTGAATATCTGACCCTCTCAGAAAAGTGCAGAATGGAAATTCTTTTAGCGTGAAAAATACTCATATTTGTGTGTTGAATACGACTACAAGATTATTGATTCAATCATCTTAGCATAAGTATAATAATCTCAAGCATTATATTGTATTTCTCATCCTTTAGATTAGAAATAATTTTTCTATTTAATAACATTCAGCTGAACGTTTAATTATTAAAAAATACGTTTGAATTCTTAACTGTACGAAACTTTTATAATAGTTGACTCTTGTCCCATTTTTAGGAAAAGAATAAATTAGGAATCAGAAGCACGTATTCTTTTATAACTGTAAAGAAAAGCCATCGCCATAAATTTTCATTGTAATAACAGAGCGCTCATCATGCAGTAGGCATCCTTATATGTAGAATTTTTTATTAATTACAAGTTTTTACAACATTGATTAACAATATGCTTATAAATATACAGAAACTGGATTTTATTGAAACTGACAAATAACTGAAATTAACAAACGTATAGTGAGTATTATTATGTAATAATATCTACTCTGTATTGATTGCAAATGTTATATGTAACTCTGGAATAAATAAATAAATAAATAAATAAATAAATAACTACTTTTGTTGAATGCTAATCATTGCATTTTGATAATTAAAATTTTCGTTTCATTTATACATTCTCATTTGAATACGACAATGATAAATTATTTTCTGCATATAAATTTTTGGTAAATTAATAGAGAAATGACCTGAAAAGCTTTGAGCATTATTCAGTATTGAAAAGCGACTTCATTAAACTATTATTTATTATATTATCCAATTAATACTGACAATAATTTATAATAGCAAATTCATAATAAATGTAAGCTCAACCAGATTAAATTTGTAACCAATCAATGGAATTACTTCCCTTTAACGATAAACTCTGCAAAATCAAAGCAACGATTCCTCTACCCTATAAACTTCAACTAAAAATGCCCCAACGAAATCTATCGCAATGCTCGTCGGCAGGTCGATGGGGGCGTTGCCCCCCCGCAATGAAAAACTGTTTCGACCAGCTAACGGACGCAGTCGGCGCATCGGTGTGTGCAGGATCATCGGCTGAACGTCTCGGCACGCGAGGCGCACACAGCCGCGGTCATGGCTGCGCGTCGAGTTACAACACCCGCGCCTCGGCAGTCCGCCGGGCGCTCGCTCCTCGGGGGCCTCAAGTGGGGACGCATATAAGGCCCACGAGGTCCCGTTCGGCAGTCAGTTGTAGCCTCTAGTGATCCGACACATCCGACGCTCGATCGCGCGCTCCCATCGCCCATTGTCTCCTCCGTTCTCTCTCTCTCCTCCGAAGAGGGAGACTTTTTCCAGTGGCTCGTCGGCAGAGGCACGCCACCATGAGGTTCCTGGCCGTCGTTTGCTGCTGCCTGCTGGCGCTCGGTGAGTCTCTGGCTATTCGCCGTCGAGAGCGATGCTTTTCTCCGGACGGGAACACGATGACTTTCTCGCGTGCATCTCGCGCGGTTTATCGAGGCTAAGAGCGCAGAGCGCTGCTTTACCAGCTAATATCTCTCAAACCTTTCGCAAGCAATTATTTTCACCTCCCTTTTGGAATTTCATTTTAGTTTAGCGCAGGGTCAGTTGCCAATTTCACTTACGTACTTCAGCGAAACATCCAATCCGCAAGAAATTCACGCGATGAGCTTTGCGACCAAAATCGGTGGATCGAAAGTCAGCCGCGCAAAAGCAAGCAGTAGAAAGCAATTAGGCCGAATCCAGAAAAAAAAAGAAAAAAAAAAAGAAATGGCTAGCCGAAGGCATCCACCTTGAACTTTACATTCTAAGAGTCGGCGAGAGAGCCGCTCGCCGCATTCCAAGAGCGACGACAACTGTGGGCGACGCGTCGCCAGGCCGAGAGTAGCGGGGAAAACGCTCGCGCCTAACACAAAGGACTCGCTCGCTCGCTCGCCGGTAATTGGGGAAAGCTCCGAAAATGGGATATGATAAATTCGCTCGGAGTCGGCGAAAGTCGCAAGGCGGCTGCATTCGCGGCTCTCTGTCGATTTTAAATCCTTTCTTTTCAAAGTCAAAGCGAAACTTGTATTTGAAAACTGCATTGACTTGAAAATTCTTTAAAGCACCAAAGAAATCGCATATATCGGCATGTCGGCTGAAAACCTCTGCTCAGAAGTCAGCAATAGATAGTGCCATTAAATCTCGTTCTCCCATTTCTCTCGATCCGAAAAACTGCCGAGGAAAGCCGCGGCTCCTGTATATAATGTACCAGGCTTCGCGAGGAGAGAAGTCGCGCTTTACGAAAGGTAATCCTCCCGCGAAGAAAAGCTGCAGAACTACCCACACGACCGGTCGCGCGTCGTCGCGCGCTTTCTCTCTTTCTCTGGCCGAGGTCGACCGCGCACCGCGACCGCGCATTCTTTCAGGGACGATCGCGCGAGGCCGCCTGCGGGAGAGGCCCCACCCCTCTCTCTCTCTCTCTCTCTTTTTTTTCCCCGATACGCGCGTCGGAAGCTCGTGGGACAGCATTGGAGCCGGACTGAGTTCTTTTTTTTTTTTTTTGCCTTCGCGACGGATCCTGGATCGTTTATCGATCGCTGAGACTCAAGGATGGCGAACGTTAATGAGACGTCCCCCCGGGACCACTTTGGACGCATTGCATTCTTCGACCGCGGGGAATTCAATGCACGTTTTGACGAAATGATGGCTGTTATTAATTCTTGATGCGTTCGGGAGGGAAGGAAATTTTCCTGCGTTTAATATTTATTTAGTTCAGAAAACTGGTTTCCATCCAAGCATTGTAATGTAATACAGCAGACAGATTGAGAAACCACAAACAGTATTGCACGTTAGTTGCACTAAAATGGATTATTGCGTCAGTCGTCATCTTTGTATTGCAATATTCAAAGCGACCCTATTGTATGACGAAAACTAAAACAAAAGAAACTTTCCTTCGCGCTTTCGAGTCGTTAGTTCTAAAACGAAAAGTTGCTGAAAACAATAAATAAAAGCCCGAAAAATCTGCATGGACTAACGGTGAAAATATGTGAACAGGTGCAGAATCGGCCCTGACACGGAAGGAGGAAGCAGCCGAGATAAGCAGGCGCAAGCAAGGCTCGGCTCTGTACAAAAAGCAGCCGACTCGGGTGAATCCCGATCTGGGAGAGGCAGCCGAGGGCGCCGAGGACTTCTCGGATCAATGCCCGGAGTCGAACGGCTACTTCCCCGACGCCGAGCAGTGCGACAAGTACTACGACTGCCGGGATGGACAGCTCGAGGAGAAGCTCTGCCCCGACGGAATGGTCTTCAACGACTTTAGCCCGATGCACGAGAAGTGCGACCTGCCGTTCAACATTGACTGCAGCAAGAGGCCCAAGCTTCGTAAGTTTACTCTTGCACTCGCTATGATTTTCGAGCTCGAACGTCTTCGAAAACTTTGAGGGAGACGGTAATAAGCGCAATAAGAATAGTACAAGCGTCGTTATAAAACGACTGTAAAATATTATCAGTAATTATCGATTAAGCGGAGAAAATGTTTCTATTAAAAATGACTCTATTTATATACTGTATAAAGTTTAGTATAAACATGTAATATCCAGTGGCACGGTAGTGCCGCGGAGGCGAGTTTGAGAAGCAGATGACGCGGCACCCGTTCCACTATTATTTACTTCTAACTTGATGTTCGCATTTTCAATCAATTACTCTGAA
This sequence comes from Ormyrus nitidulus, assembly GCA_900474335.1. Lineage (NCBI taxonomy): Eukaryota > Metazoa > Arthropoda > Insecta > Hymenoptera > Ormyridae > Ormyrus > Ormyrus nitidulus. The sequence continues at coordinate 7,167 of UCOL01005010.1, forward strand.
ATTGAATTACAATTCTGCAGAAAATAGAGGTTAAACATGTTAAAATCCAATACAAACTGACCGACAGAGACACCGAAGCCGTCGGCGCACTGTCCCCGTCAGCACGGCTACTTCGCGCACGAGGACCCGGCCAACTGCAACACGTTCTACTACTGCGTGGAGGGCAAGTTCAACATGATCAAGTGCCCGGACGGCCTGGTCTTCTCCGACAAGACCGGCATCTGCAACTGGCCCGACGAGGCCCAGAAGAAGGGCTGCGGCTCACGGGAGCTCTTCAACTTCACCTGCCCGAAGGTGGACGATAGCGTCGCCGCGACCCATCCCAGGTACCCCGATTCCGAGGACTGTCAGTTCTTCTACGTCTGCATCAACGGCGAGACGCCAAGGCGCAGCGGCTGCAAGCTCGGACAGGCCTTCGATGAGAGCACCGGCAAGTGCGACTGGGCCCGCAAGATTCCCGAGTGGTAATTTGTTTTTTTGTTTTTTTTTTGCAGCGTTTTTCGAAACTTACGGAGGGTTTTGCTTGATTTTTTCGTCGAACTCACGGAAATTTCTTTTACGTGGGAACGTGGGATTGATGTTAAAAAATTTATTCGTTTCTTGTTTTTTATTGGTTGAGTCACATCACATTGTGCGACAATAATCAACAATTCAGAATAAGTACTGTACTACAAAATTTTATAAATTATAAAAGTTTATATTCATATTTCATATTTTACAAGAAATATAGAGATGAAAAAATTATCCACCTAATTAACATTTAAAATTATAAAGCTACATTATATTAGTAGCAGCATTATATAAGCATCTAATATGTAAGTTCTAGAAAACAAGATTCGAAGTAAAAATTTGGAACTATATATATAATTTTGTGTAAAATTATGAAATTTAATTGCAAATTGCAGCATTAATACCTTATATAATGAACACAGGGTACGAGTTTTCTCTACTGCTTTAAAAAAAAAAAAAATAATAATAATAAAAAAATGATAAACTGCTTAAATACATCGCTAATCCTTTGCATTAAAATTGCAGTAAGGACTGGTACAAGGGAGTTCTGACCGATGCCGAATTGGACGCTTTGGAGAACCCTCCACCGAAAACCAAAACCGGCGGCTCAAGTCGCAGAAAGGGACAGAAGCGCGGAGGCCAAGACGCCGCGGAGGATTAAGCGTTTTGCATCTTTTTTTTTTTACTTTCGATCCCCTCCAGCAAGAATATCGCGCAACATCGCGGACGTTCATTGTGCCTTGAATCAAAAGATTAGAGCTGCAGGCAGGATGTTACAGCTCCACAAGAGGCACAAAGACTGAAGTATCTAATAATGTATACTTAGAAAAGTTTAAGGAAATTTTTGTACGATAAATAAACTACTGCCTTCGCCAAGAAGGAAGAAAAGAGATATATCAAACACCCGAGGCGTTACACTTTGTATAGTCTTTTTTTTATTGTTAATCGAATGCATAATGTATTTATATATGCGTATACGTATAAAAGCGTGTGCGGCTGTAGAAATCCGACGTATGTAAAATTTGCAACGAAAATAAAAAAAGAAAAGCACCCAAAAAAGACAAGTCTTTTGAATGAGCGATAAATTAATTTGACTCCCGATTAATTTACAATGTAAATGATGCACGCTATACTACTCGGCGCGTGGAATACGTCGATTCTTTTTCGAAGAGGTGAGTGAGAAAGTTCTGGAGGAGGAATGACGAGCTAAACGGAGAGGGAATAAGAAGCCGAACTGCAGGGAGTGAAAGTCCGGCTTGAATTCCTCGGCCCTATGGCGGGAGGTAAAATTAGAAAAGCGAAGTAAAAGTAAGGATGATGGATGACCACCGTGAAAAATAGACGTTTTTTTTCCTTCCTTTTAGAGGAAGCTTTGTGATAGTAATTTTTGGACTTGTTCTAAAAAACATGTTATAATTTTTTACATTAGTTTCAGCAATATAGTTCAAATCAAATAAAAAAAATTACTTTTCTTTGGCTAATAATTACCAGAAAAAATTCAATTTACTTTTCTCAAAAAATGTATAATATTTACAACATTTTCTCTTAAAATAAACTGTTTCTGCTAGCTTATTAAAATTATTATTTATTCAATATACTGTAAAATATTTTACTAAAAGTTCCAATATTTTAACATGTTTTCTTTCCTTTTTTCCAAATTACAAAATGACTAGTAAACTTAGTTTCACCATTTTGTAAAAATCCATAAAGTTACTAATTTTATATTTTATTTTTAGTCTTTGAGAAACATTCGTTTGCAACTCTTACATACTTGGTTTATGAAGATCCATTTTTATTTTGCATGTATAATTACAAAGATTTATTTATCCAAGAATCGTAAATAATGTGTAATATACACTGTAATATTATGCTAATTATTTTTGGAAACGCTTTAATAAGTAATACTGCAGTTGGTTTGCAAATGAATACCGTTTTATCCAATTTAAGCAATACTTTTAAAGTGCATCATATCACTATATTAATATCTAAAAGTGATAATTACGACTCAGAAACACAAGCTTTTCTTTTAGAAGCAATGAAATGTCAACATCCCACTATTATATTAAATCTGGAGAAAATGCCATCTTCAAAAGACGATCGATCACTGCAACTTATACCAGAAAATCGAAGTCTACGAAGTTCGACTATATATGTCATTCTTTATCATGAAGATCCTGAATTTTATGAAAAGATAAGTAATATTTTAAATTATTTTGTTCTTATATCACCTCTTGCAGTAAGACCTAGATGTTTGTTCATAATTAATGATAAAAAACATTACTTGGATGAAAAAATTGAAAAACTTTTACTTTTTGCTTGGGCTTTAAAATTTTTAGACTTTTCAGTCTTAAAATTCAACGTGGATAAAATTAAATTTTATAATTACAATCCGTTTACAAACAATTTTAATACTGGATACTTAAAAGATCCAATGGAATGTTTTCCTGATAAATTAAAAGATTTAAATCAGTATCCAGTGAATATGTGCATTATTGATATGCCACCATTATTCTCCTGTCAAAATATAAGTGATAAGTTGCATTGCAATGGCATTGATTTTATTTATGCAGAACTGATTTCTCAAAAATTAAATTTTAATTTAACTATTATTCCTGAGTTGGACGAAGACAAGGATAAAGCTATTAATAATTGTTTCAAAAAGTTAGAAAATAATATGGCGAATGTATTTCCGATAAATTTTCGGTTTCCATTTCTGATATCCAAGAAAGGAGTTATGATAGGAAGAGTAACGAATGATGCTAAATTAGTAATATTAGTACCTGTTTGCCCAATTTCAAAAATTGACGTATCCCCCGATACCGCCTTCAATATTTTATTATTTCCATTAATGGTAATTTTATTTATTGTTGTAATACAATTGTTTAGGTTCCAACGAGATCAATGGGGAACCCTGAGCATAATAAAAATTTTTATTGGAATTCCTACAAGTCATCCCCGAAAAACAATTGAAAGAATAATTTTTATTACAATAGCGTTACTGTCCGTAAACTATTCTTCTACATTATTTGGTAGATTGGCTGATATCAAAATAGTTGAAACTGAAAGATCTTTAAGAACAATAGGCGACATCATAAACGCTAAATTTAATATCTATACACTTTTTGAAAAAGATGAAAGCGATAATGTTGAAGTGCGGCAATTATTTTCAAGGACTAGGCCGATTAAAAATGAAGAACATTGTGTAAAACTATTGATAAACAATAAAGACACAGCTTGTATTGTTTCGAATGTGAGGGCAACATACTTTATAAAACGTAATTTAAATTATCAGGAACAATCGCTGGTGAAATTAGCTGCTGATGTATCATTTAGACACGATTTCAAATCATACGCATACGAATCTGCATCACCATTCATTGAAAAATTTGATATAGAGATACAACATATACTAGAATCGGGTATTCCACAAGCACTAGCTTCACGTTCAGTTATTGCAAACACTAAAGTCGGTCTTTTAACAGATAGATTTAATAATGATGAAAAAATAGACCTTAAAATAAGTACTATAGTTGTATTAATTGGATGCTTATTAGCAAGCGTAATATTTATTTGGGAAAAATGTACAATAAAATAAGGATAAAGTATCTTGCACTTGTTTTGTGTTTTTGCACAAAATCTACTCAACTAAATAAATTTGGAAATGTACAAAAAAAAAAAAAAAAATAATAAGTAATAAACTTATTTACTAATATTAATTTACTTTTCATACAATAAGGATGATTGAATTTACAAAATTTAATAATTGTAGCAATCAAAAAAAGCAAATGAATCTTTTTGGTAATAAACTCCATAACGTTGTTAGTTGATTCTTCACTGCATATCCAGTTTATATTGATCAAACTATTTGACATCTTAATAACTACAGTAAAGAGTTGCATATGTTATAGTTCGTGCGATTTTTCAAAGCTTTTCATGCAAAATAGCAATTTTTAACGTGTCACGACAGCACGTCTTATTTAAGCATATTTATTGTAAATGAAAAATATAAAATAATATAAATAACCAGTAAGAAAATTAATATTTTTTATTTATTTCCTTTCCATTTTTTCAAATTCTCTAAGAAAATAAAACAGTTTCAAGTACTTAAAACGTTATTAAACATTTTTGTAACGAGTTGCACTCTTTATTTTTATTTTCGTCCAATTTTGTTTTTAATGTTATCTTTTTTGGAAGAAAACCTTGAATTATAGAAAGTAATTTGAAATTACACTTGTAGTCTTGTGGAAAATTTTGCAAGTAAGAAGTTTCTACAGTCCCTCGTCTAATAAGGCTAGCAATATGAACTTAATACAAAAGATTTCAATATTTGTCATTTTTGGGCTCAGTTTTATAATTATCCCTAAAGCTGATTTAACGCTTGGTAATATCTTTCGCAGCATACGTCAGCGTTCGTTACTGTACGAAATAACAATTTTCACAGAAAAGAATTTGTTTGTGGATAAAATAATGCTAAATTCCAATTTTCAAATAAAATGAATGCAATTCCAGCCGCAGTAGTAGATTTGGTGAAGTTTATACAAGTCAAAGGTGATAGTCGTTCATTAAAAGTGCCAGTATTCAAAAATCCCCAAAGCTTAACACTTTTCGTTATTTTACAAAATCAAGAGAATAAAATATTAGACAATAAAAAGATCTTTGGCATGGTTAATAATTTATCATTACGATGTAGAATAAATTTTGCTTTATGCTTGGTCCAAAAAGTTTTTAGATTTCACGATATATTGAAGATAGTTAATGCATCTGAAATATTATACTTCAATTACAACCTTTTTCTGCAACGATATAATTTTGGCTATTTAAAAAGTACAACTGATTGTTTTCCTGACAAGTTGAACAACATGTACCAATACACCTTAAAAACGTCTTACATGGATTTACCACCGTTTGTGATGCTTCGAAACAATATTCAAAACGCTTAAAATTAGAAGGCCTAGATATTATATATTTGGATACCATTTAAAAAAAATTAAATTTTCGATGGTTCGTTATAATAGTAATGAATTTAATGAAAATACCACCTTTTTTAGTATTTTCATAAAAAAATTACTTTTCTTTGGCTAATAATTACTAGAAAAGGTAACACTAGGTTAAAATCACGTTTTTGCTCTTGTATTGAATATTATTTTTTGATACGACTTGTAC